>CAUYQG010002500.1:0-12769 GCA_963574415.1 Tarsius wallacei
GGAGCGCGCGCCTGTAGTTCTAGCTACTTGGAAGGCTGAGGCGGAAGGATCGCCGGAGCCCAGCAGGTCGAGGCTGCGGTGGCCGGGAGCGGCCACTGCACTGCAGTCTGGGCGACAGAGTGAGACTCCAACTCAAAAAAAAAAAACAAAAAAACTTAATGCCAGTAGTCTAATTAAATTAGTAAAAGATACCTATTTCATTTTACTCTTCTGAGAAATTATACATAATAGGAATGATTAGTCTTATCTGACAGGTTTTAAAGTCCTCATTTTCTTAGGCTTCTACCTGTGCATCTATTAAAAATGGTTATGGAGGCGTTTGCAGTTATGTTAGACCTATTTCCGTAAGAATCTCTATAACATAAATCTTATGATTTTTTTCAGTTATTTCACATTATACACTACACTTTCGATATTGACAATTATACAGAGTACAAAATCCCACTCTAAATGAGGAATAGATATTTTACTTAATGACTATAAATTGAACTGCCAAATTAAACTGCCCCAAATATTTTTTGTATGTAAATTGGTAGGAGGTAAATGTAATGTGCTTTCAGATGATCTCAATCTGTTATCTAAGCAATGAGAGTGTCTATAGTATTTACTTTTTCAAAGATTAATAAATCAAAGTTGTATTGTCTTATTATTTTTAGACATGGGATCTGGAATATAGCACAGAAAGGACTGTTAAGTTCTTTTAGTTTCTTCCATTAATTTTTCCTAGTGCTATGTGTTAATTTTTTTTTCTTGAGTGTCCCAATGTCCTCATTTTTTTTTCCCTCAACAGTTACTTATAGGAGTTAGGAAAGGGAACCCTACTATTTAAAGGATTAGAATCAACAAATATTAAAAAGAATGTATTAGAGAAACTGAACAACAGAGATATAATGCAACACAAACACAATATAAAGCAATATTAAAATATCCTTGCAAAAAACCTTATTGTTTTTATATTCTTTAGCATATTAAAATTGTAAAACTACTTTTAAAAAATTCAGTCACAATATGCATATTATTTTAATCAATTTTCTTCTTTTATCTGTAATAATCTGTTAGATACTATAAATAATATCAGAAAATAGGATATAAATTATAATAAATACCTATTTTCTAGTAAGTATTATTTGCTGGAAAAGAGGGTTGACAGAATGTTTTTGTAGTGTTGCCTACTGGGTCATATTTAGTCCATTACATGGTTAATTCCTAAAGCTGAAGCAATCATTACATTTTGATGTTCATCTGTTTTATTGAACTACCCACAGGGAGATTTATGGGAATGCTATCATGTCAAGGTTGCAGGATTAAGTGAACAGTGATGACAGTAAACAAGCCAATTCTCTATATTCCAAAGGGTTTAACTCAGTTACTTAAAATGCCATAAACATAAATAGTCTTCTCTCTCTACAATGTTTCCATGACAGATGACTTCAAAGCACAGCACTCTGGGGCAATGGCACTTTCCAACTACACAGGCAACCCTTATTATTGACAAATGACACTAAACTACTTGTGAGCACAAAGGTCAAAAAATGCTTCACAATCTAACGTATATCATTTTAGTGCATTTACAATACAGAACAATATCACTGTAAACGAATGTACTCATCTCATTTATAAAAACAAAAATATATGCAATCATAAAAAGAGGATGACTGCAGAGAAACAACTCTTGGAATTCAAATTCCTAAACTTTTTAACATGTCTTTTCACTATTCTGGAAAAAATAATGAGTTGAGCATATTGTTTTAAGAAATACGATGGCATTTAAATAAAAATATTTAAACCAGGCCAAGCTTGGTGGGTCGGCCTGTAATCCCAGCACACTGGGAAGCCGAGGAAAGTGGATTGCCTGAGTCTGCAGGTTCAAGATAAGTCTAGGCAACTTGGCGAGACATCGTCTCTACAATAAATCAAAAATTAACCGGGTGTGGTAGCGCACGCCTGTTGTTCTGGCTACTTGGAAGACTGAGGCAGAAGGATCACTGGAGCCCAGCAGGTCAACACTGGGGTGGCCGTGAGCATGCCACTGCACTCCAGCCTGGGCGACGTAGTGAGACTCCAGTTAAAAATAAAAATTAAACCAAAATACAAAAATCTCAGCAAAACAGTCCAGAGATTTACCTTAGTTTCCTAATTATGTATCACCATCAATGATTAAAAGAAAGTGTTTCAATGAAAAAAATGATTAAAAATTAAGAAAAAAAAGAGTTTGGCAAGATAGCAGATGTTACTTCTTGAAAAACATTTTGTACTGTTTGGTAAATGCATATTTTAAAACTCACTTTAACTCTAAGCACTTGCTGCAAATGGTCAAAGATTTTAAACTTTATGCCATTGGTAAGCCAAGAAGAGGTTTCATAAATGTGGGGATCTAAAAAACTAATTTTTATTTTAAAACTTACAACTTTTCTGTGGCTGAGAAAGTAGCCTAATATTGTGGGTTTTGTTATTTGATATCTGCATATTAATTTTCTCCATTACCATCATTTGTATATTTTGTGTAATTCTAACTCTGTATTATCTGTTTTACAAAGTGTATTACTTCTGAGAGACTTATTAAAATAATTATCCTAATTTTCAGAAAAAGATCCATATTTTAGACACAAAAGCAACAGAAATAATTATGGCAATCAATTGGTCATAGAGGGGTCAGCCTGATGACCTTATGTTGAAATCACAGACATTTTTGGTTTTAACCCAAACGGTCACTACTGATCTTCGTCACACAGTCCGTTCAAGTAATTTCCCTATCAATGTGACTTGCATTAAATCTATCAGGGAAAATAAATTTTGACTGGTTTTTAAGACTCTGTCACCCTGTAATATATTTTCTACTCTTCTTCATTTGTGCCAGCATTGCATTTGTTTTAAGAAAGATGAACTTTGAAATTCCCTTAAGGCTTTTGTTGAATCTGGCAATATCACGTGAAACCTCTTCTCATTTGGGATCCTCTGTCAGCCTCCCAGGCCACTCCTCTCATTTAATGAAGGCTTGGAAGATGCTGACAATCTTTCTTTCTATCCTCAGTACTGGAATTTCCTTGGGCAATTCAACATAAGTGCCAAATACAAAATTCCATCCTTTAAGTTGCATGATCTCTTGATTGCCATGATCTTCAACTCCCCTCCACGTGACCTCTTTCATGGCCACATTCTGTATTAGTCAATCTTGTACTGATTGCTGTTTCTGAAATTTTAAGTTCAAACAGTCTACAACTTCCTATCTTTTCAGTTCTTTCATGCTTGTTTTCTTGATGCCTACATTTTCTGCCTATAAATCCTCTTCTTTCTTTACTTACTATCTTCTTTAACTATTTTGGACTAACTACACACTCTATCACCTCAACCACTTTCTTACTTGTATTTTCATATGCTTGCTCGTTTGCCTTGGTGAAGCCACCTAGCAAGACACAACTCTGGAAGAATCATCTTCTAACTATTTTCAGTGCATGGAAGAAGAGCCCATATATTCCAGATCAAGCATGTCCAATCCGTGATCCACAGGCCACATGTGGCCTAGGACAGCTAGTAATGTGGCCCCACAAACTCTTTTAACTTAAATTGTGGCAAGCTCAAATTATGGAAAATAATTTAACATGTTTTGTTACATTGGCTAAACACAGTCCTATGTACTGTCAAAAACATTCAGCTTTGCTTTCTGCCCTAACACAGGAAGTTGAAAACAGATTTCAAGATTTTTGGCAAAATAATCACTATTTTGCTGTACTTGCTATACCATTTTAAGTTGACATTAATATTTTAGCTGCAGATTTCCCAGTGGAATGCACAGAGTTGCAATTAGACAGTCAACTGAAAGAAAATTTGACCATGTTTCTTTATTGGACTTCCATAAGACCTCTCATCCTAGAGAAAATTATCCCTCACTTTACAATCACGCCTTATGCGTGACATCACTTTTCGACAGCACATACATTTGTGGCCAGCTGTCTTCAATTATGAAGCACATGAAGAAAAAAATTTGAACAAACATTTCTGACAAGCACCTTGAGACCTCACTAAGAACTGTGTCCACTTCCATCGAACCAGACATTGATAGATTAGTTTTACAAAAACAAGGTAAAATTTCCCACGGGTTGTATATTATTTTCATTTTTTGAAACTTTATAATAAAATATAAAAAAAGAGTCTTATTATGTATACACACTAACTATAATATATAATTTATGTGCAGCCCAAGATAATTCCTCTTTATTTCATGTGGCCCAGGGAAGTCAAAAGGTTGGATGCCCCTGCACTAGATATACTGCTGACAGGACTTGCTAATGGACAATTTGTGTATGTGGATCATACAAGTAGTGGGAGGGCTGAAGAAAATAAGCAAATTAAGGATATTTCCTAGATGCATTTTACTCGGAAAATGATAGAAATGAAATTTGTTGGGGGTCAGAGGAATTTGTTTTAGATATATCTGAGAAGGTTATCATATATAAGTAGTGACCTAATATCCAAACTGATTAGAAAAATAAGCTAAATTTATACCCTATCCTATAACAAAGTCATCTATAAAGATTTTTTTTCAGGATTTTTTTTAGAGCTTTTAAAAATTATTAATTTCCATACAGTAAAACTCACTTTGAAAAATGTACTGTTCTATAAACCCTGACAAATGCATTGAGTTGAACCCAATACCACGATCACAATACAGTACCGTTCCATCATCCCTAACAGCTCTCTCATGCTGCCCCATCTAGTCAAATCCTCACACAGCTTTTAGTTCCTAGAAACCAAGGATCTGCGTCATTTGCTTGCCGTTTTGCCCTTTCCACAGAATGCCATCTACACGGAATCGTACAATATGTGTCCTTTAAAATCTGGCTTATTTAGCAGAATGCATTTGAGGTTCATCCAGGTCACTGTGTATATCAACAGTCCACTCTTTTATTCCATCGTATGGATGTGTCACTGTTTATTTATCCATTCACCAAATAAGAACACTGGGCTGTTTTCAGCTTTTGGCAATTAAGACTAGAGCTGCTGTATGAATAAGTTTTTATGTGAATTTAAGTTTTCATTTCTCGTGGGGTAAATACCTAGGAATGGAATTGCTGGGTCACATGGTAAGTCTATGCTGAAATTGTCGAGGAACCACCAAACTGCTTTACAAAGAGGCAGCATCATTTTGTATTTCTACCAGCAATGTATGAAAGTCCCAGTTGCTTCACACCCTTTCCAAAAATGCTCTTGCATTTTCAGGTCTTTGCTTTGTTTTAATTTTAGTCATTCTAACAGAAAGTGGTGGTATCTCATTGTTGTATTAATTTGAATTTTTGTTAAAGCTAAAGATGCTGAGTATCTTTTCACATGTGTTTATTTTTAATTACATATTGTCTGTGGCTAAGTGTCTGTTCGAATGTTTTCTCTTGCTTTTTTAATATGATATTTGTTTCTTATTAAGTTTTGAAAATATTTTATGTATTCTGTATACAATTCCTTTGTAAAATATGGAATTGGCAAATATTTATTCCTAGTCTGTGGCTTTCCAAGTCAGAGAATATGTGACATTCTCCCAACAGTCTCTTTCACAGAAAAAAATGTTTTTAATTTTGATAAAGTCCATTTTGTAATTATTTTTATTTTATGGATCACACTTTTGGTATTGTATCTAGTAACTCTTTGCCCAACAAAATCAAGGTTGCAAATGTTTTCTCACATGTTTTCCTCTAGACTTTCTATAGTTTTACATTTTATTTTATTTTTTATCTTTTTGAGAAAGCAGGATTTATTGACAGTACAGAAAAGCCCCCACAGTGGGAGGGGACCCGAGGGAGTTGCCCAGTTTTACACTTTATATTCAAGTCTACAGTCTACTTTTAGTTACGTTTTGCACAGGGTGTGAGGTATGGATCAATTTCCAATTTCTGCATTTAGATGTTACACTATTCCAGCACTGTTTGCTGAGAAGACTATCATTTCTCCACTACATTGCCCTTGCACTGTTTGGGGAAACAACACAAAACAAAAACTCTTCCTTCATTCTTCATTTCAAGTCCTACACTTTTTTGCTTCCCTTCTGCCCGAAAGATATCCTTTAGCATTTATTTGAGAACATTTCTGCTGGTGAGGAATGCTCTTGGTTTTAATTCATTGAAAATATTTTTATTTTGCTTTCATTTCTAAAGAATATTTTTGCTGAATGTAGAATTCTGTGTTGACAACTCTTTTCCTTGCCTCTGTGAATTCTGATTTCAAAAGCTATCATATGAATTGTTGCTCCTTATTTGTAACTTATCATTTTTTTCATATATTTTCTTTCACAATTTTTTTCTTTATTCTTGGTTTTCAGAAAGTTGACAATGAATATGTCTACATATAGTTTTTATTATATTTATCCTGTTTGGCATCTATGACCTTCTTTGAGTCTCTAACTTAATATCTGTTACCAAATTTGACAAATTTTCAACCATTTTTTTCTTTAAATAATTTTTCCGTACCAATTCTTTTCTCCTCTTCTTCTGATGATTCAATGATAAAAGTGTTAGACATTTTGTCTGATATAGTTCTATAAATACCTGAAGCTCTGTTCATTTTCCCCCAATCTTTGTTCTATCTGTTCTTCAACCTCAAGTTCACTCACTCTTTCCTCTGTCATCTTCATTCTACTAATGAGTTCATCCAGAGTTTTTCTTTTCTTTTCTTTTTTTTGAGTTGAAGTCTCACTCTGTCGCCCAGGCTGGAGTGCAGTGGCACACTCAGGACTACCCCAGTGTTGACCTGCTGGGCTCCGGTGATCCTTCCACCTCAGCCTTCCAAGTAGCCAGAACTACAGGTGTGCACTACCACGCCCAGTAATTTTTTGATTTATTGTAGAGATGAGGTTTCGCCAAGTTACCCAAGTTGTTCTTGAACCCATGGGCTCAGCTAATCCCCTCATGTCGACTTCCCAAAGTGCTGGGATTATAGGCTTGTGCCCCCACGCCTGCCATATTTTTAAAATTTTATTTCAGGCACTGTGTTTTTCATTTTCTTTTGGTTCTTTTTTATACTTCCTATTTCTCTGCTGAGATCTTCTATCCGTCCATTCATTTAAAGAGTATTTACTTTTACTTCATGAAAGATGATCATAACAGCTGCTTTTAATTCTTTGATAGTTCCAACATCTGAGTCACCTTGGGATTGGAATCTGTCAATTGTCTTTTCTTGAGAAATGGTAAGCCTTTCCTAGTTCTTTGAAGATGGAGTAATTTTGGATTGTATTTCTGGACATTTATAATATTATGTTGTGAGATACAGGATTATGTAAACTTCCTCTGTAGAATGTTTATTTTTGTCTTAGTAGGCAATCAAACATGTTAGGTTTGGACTAAAAGTTCTGCCCTGCCTTCAATGGGCAGCAGCTCCAAAGCCAGTTCAGTTCTGGCCTTGGACTTGGAAAACTGTAAATATACATTCTAAAGCCCCAGATTTCCAAGTCTTCTTCCTAATTAGTGTTTTGTATTTCATTATTCCAAATGATGGCTTTTATAATCAATATAAAAATTAGTAATTAATTGACTCATTTAAATGACAATGAGCTCGAGGGCCAGACAGATCTAGAATCAAATCCTGCCTCTATTTCTCAGTCATGTGATACTAGACAAGACATTCAACCTCCATGAATCTCTCATTTCCTATCTATAAAAATAGCAAAAAAATAACATTTCCTTAAAGAGTTTTTAGGATGAAAATAAGTCATTAATATGAAGTATTAGTGTAGCTACTGCCAATAAGCTGTGCTCAATAAGAAAGTTTCCACTAACATCTTATCAGAAAACAAAATCTCACTAGTAATGCTTATACAAAAATGTACAATAAAATTAGAGACCACACATGCACACACACACACACACACACACGCATGCATGCATGCACGCACAAGGGCCTATTAAAAACTGCTGTTTTAATTTAGGTTGCTATGGCTTATGTAGTTTAAGCAATAAGAAATATGATCCAAAAAGATAAAATAAATTTTATAAAAACTATACACACTAAACATTACTTAACAGCATTGCATCTTGAAATATGTACTTTAAAGACCTTTTAAATTATAGTTTTCCTCAAGGAAGCAATAAAGTTCAATAATATTAATTCAAATGCTAAAATATGTTAGAGCCAGCAGAACAATTGAGTCTACAGATAAATATATGTAAAAAGGGATGTTTTGTAAAAGTTTACGTTAAAACTAAACATTTTTTTAAAATAGCAAGCAGCACATTGCAGTGATGAAATTCTTCATATTTAACAGATTTGATAAAAAGGACATAAAAATAATTAGTACTCAATTTCTACACTTAGGAAGCCACAAGCATACTGGAAGAGACAGGCACATTCACATGGCTATAAAAACTTAAGTGATAAATCACAGATAATTTCAACAGAGATAATAAAATATGAGGAAGCAGGGTTAGAAAAGACAGAGCAAGGTAAGGAATGGTATAGAAAGAGGTGACATTTGAACTCGGATCTAAACAGGGTGACCATATTTTCCTATTTGTCCAAGTGTATGTCTTCATGTAGCAGCCAGATTAATGTGTTTAGACATAAATCAGATCGTGTTACTCTTCTGTTCAAAACCCTTCAATGCTTTTTGTGCCACTAAGGATAAAACCCCAAATCCTTAACGTGATCTAATAAGGCTTTAAATCATTTGGCTCATATTTTATTCTCTAGCCTCACTTCAAACTACTTTCCTCATTGCTCTCTAAGCTGTAGACAAACTAGCCTCCTTTCTGTTTGTTTTGTTCGTTTGTAAGCCCAAAGTCTTTGTGTTCTCTCCTTGAATGGTTTACACTCTGCCCTTTGCTGATGACCCCTACTCATCTCTTCAGATCTTGAAACAGAATTTCCTCAAAGAAGTCTCCCCTGACTCCCTAATCTAAAATAAAGCTCCTCTGTTTTATGTGCTCCTTCAAAGCACCTTGTACTTTTTTCCCCTAGCATTTACAATAGTTTGTAGTTATGTATTTTATTTCTGCAATTATTTATTTCATATCAATCTCTTTTACTAGACCAGGCATATCTAAATTGTGGCCCACAGGCTGCATATGGGCCAGGCCAGCTAGTAATGTGGCCCCACAAAGCCTTTTAACATCATATTACAGCAATCATTTCTAATGAGCACCTTGAGAAGTCTTATTATATACATACCCTCACTATATTATATAATTTATGTGCCGCCCAAGACAATTCCTCTTTATTTGAAACCAAAAGGTTGGACACCCCTGTACTAGACCATAAACTCAGCTGGGTAGGAAGCAAGTCCATTTTGCTCACCACTGCACTAGCACAAATAGGAGCACAAAAGTTACCTGTTGATAAACAGAAAAAACAAAAAGTATTACAATTATAGGAAGGGGATCCTAAAAAAAAAACAACAACAGAATTACCTTTTGAAGGGTGGGCCCCTTGTAGTCCAGGCTTCCCCCACTAGGTGAGTGCTCTAGGAACCCAACGGCATCTGTGGACCAGCTAGCGTTGTTGCGAGAGGCTGCATTTGACTTCAGTGATTTTCTTTTTTTTTTTTGGAAAGTCTTTCAATGCATTTGCCCATTTCATGACAGTGATTTACGAGTGAACCTGCCCATGATGCGTTCAGTATTCAGCAGTTTTTAACCAAAAATGGTATGACCCCTGTGCCCCACCCTCCCTATGCACCAGATCTCACTCCAAGCAACTTTTTGTCCCCCGCCGGATGAAAAAAAGTCCTCCAATGGAAACGTTTTGCCAGTGTGGAAGAGGTGAAACAAAAATGGCAGAAACACTAAAAGGCATCAAAATTGATGAGTTCAAAAACTGTTTTGAGTTATGGGAAAAGTGTATTAACAGGTATATTGCATCAAACGGAGAATACTTTGAAGGTGAGTGAAGTTAAAACATGTAAGAATACACAATTGTTTATAAATAAATTCCAGTTTTTTGGGTCCCCCTCAAATTTTGTAAGTTACAGGGTAATTAAGTGGATAAGGAAATGTTTTTAAAAGGCTCTTTGCAAAAAGCAGACTATCAGAAAAAGAAGAGACTAACAAGTATCGGGCATCTATTATGTGTCCAACATTGTGTTAAGCATTTTGCACACAATATCTCATTTTTTCATTAAAATAACCCAATTTAGTAAAAACTATTCACCTCATTTTCCAAATGAGGAAACTTGAGCATCAGAGAAGTGAAATCATTTGCTCAAGATTATACAGCATATAAATCACAGAGCTAATACATAATGAGCACTTTATGTTGATTATGAAGCTCAAATTCTATGTGGAAAAACTATTTTATCATAACTAGCTTACATGGTGTCATGATACATATGTATGGACATTTTAATGGATTCATGAAAAATATATATTGAGTATCTATTATGTGCAGAGTCCTATGCACTACGGATACGGCAGCAAACAAAAGTCTGTAATATCAGGTAAAAAAATAAATAATACTTAAATTATATGCCTTGTGATAAGCGCTATAAGGAAGATTAAAGCTGTGCAAATTTAGGGAGTGATGAGGGATCAAAGAAGTATGCTATTTTTGATAGAATGGTCAGAGAAGGAAACACAAATGCTTAACACTTAAGCAAAGACATATCTGAGTGTACTGGGCAACGGTAACTACATATAACAGCAGGCATGCTCTACCTGTTCACAACACAGAGGCCAGCATAGCTGCAGCAAAGTAAGCCAGGGACGAGAGGGTGCATGGTAGGATGTGAGGTGAATGTGAGGTGAAACAGGTGGTAGGGAGATGTAAAAAGGTCAAGAGTACAGAGTTCTAAGAAGACTGTCAATCTAGTCAAGAGGTTCAGTAAGATGAACTCCAATCAAACAATGAATAGTCACTCTACTATGGAAGAATACAGTTCCTCCTAAATATGACATAAAAATTTATATATGTACAATTATATTAACCCCATTGGATTAACAATGATAAATACAGACTCACATTTTTCTTACATTTATAAATTGAGAGCATTACTTTATACTAGAAATATCTACCGTACAATAAGTAGAAGTTTACAGTTTAGATGAAAACCAAATCTGTAATTCACAAAATAATAGCACTCAAAAATAATCTTTGTTGTTGGGGGCCAAGATGGCGACTGGGCAGCGTGGTCTGTGAGACCTCTTCGGGCTCTCTCCCAGGGGGCCTGCTCCCCGCACGGAACTTGTCCACTGACACCGCAGAGGCGCCTTAGCGGGCTGGAGTTAAAAGCGGCCGCTGCCCCCCGCCAGCAGCCCGGGGCCACCGCCGGCGACCTGGGGCACGCGCCGCCGTGGACGACGCTGACCCGAGGTGCGCCGCCGTGGACGCCGCCGCCGGCGATCCGGGGCCCGCCAACGCCGCGGATGCCGCTGACCCGAGGCGTGCCGCCGCCGCCTCGGATGCCGCTGCCGGTGATCCGGGGGCCGCCAACGCCGCTGACCTGAGGCGCCGCCGCCGTTGCCGCGGCGACCCGGGGCGCACCGCTGCGGACGCCGCTGCAGGCGATCTGGGGCCCGCCCACGCTGCGGACGCCGCTGACCCGAGGCTGCCGCCGCCAGTGACCCGGAGCCCACCACCGCCGCAGCCGCTACCAGCGACCCGGTGGCGCCACTGCCGCCGCCAGCGGGTGGGGACCCGGCGCCACCACCGGCGTCTGGGGGGGCAGCGCCGCTGTCGCAAGCGGCTCGGCTCGCCGCCGCGGCCAACACACCACTACTGATCACCACCGCTACCACCGCCACTGATCATTGCAGCGGGATGCTGTAGGCGGCTCCACCCGACCCGCCGCTACAAGCGGCTCGGCCCGCCCCGCCCCCGCAGCAAGCGGCTCGGCTGGGCTAGCCCCCCGCGGTCCAGACACTCGTCGCTCTCACTGCTGCAGCCGGACACCATCATCACCGCTGTGGTCCTGGAACTGTCACTGCCTCGGTCTAAATACGGCTGTCTCTGCATCCTATGTCTGAGGTGATCCACCCATCCACACAGGATATGCTGAGACTTAGATCGCTGCTGCTGCCACTGCCACCACAACTGCTGCTCTGACTTTCGGGTGAGCTTTGGATCTCCTGTGAGCCCATCCCCGGCTGGCCCTCTCTCAGGCTCCCCCCTGTGGGACAAGCAACTGAGATAAAGACCATCTGGAGCTGTGAGACAGCACCACCTGCTGGCGACTCAAGTTTTCGTTTGTTTTCCTTCTGTTTCCTTTCCTTCTTTCTATGAACTAGATCTTCTTTCTCTCTTTTTCCTTGTCTTTTGTCTATAAACTTGCCAGCCCGGGAAAATAAGAAGATTGGTTAGCTTGTTTGTTAGTATCAATATATACTTTAGTGTTTTTTGTTTGTTTGTTTGTTTTTGTATAGGAATCAGTCAGTTTGTAGCCGTAGTCTACTGTTTTTATGTTTCAGATTTTATCTTTCTCTCCAATTGTTAGTACACCCATCTGCTCTCCCCCTTACCCTTTTCTCTTTCTATCCCCATGCACCCACGCAGTCTCCCCCACTCTCTTCCCTCTATTAACCTCATTTTATTTCGGGGAGCAAACCTACAACCCCACTGCAAGGCTAGATTCCAAAGCAGTGGGAAGAGGGCTTCAGATTATCCACACACCTGTCAGCAGATACCAGATACCAGGACGTATGGATAGGGTTTGAATCACAGCTCCCCCCCATAGGTAAATCTCAAAAGTGTAAAAAGGGTCCACCCCCAATCTATAGTGCAAGTCCAGAATCGAACAAAGTAAGAGGATATACATAAAGAAGAATAGGAGATTGAACAAACAGAAGTAAAGGCAATCCCC
>CAUYQG010002521.1:0-14615 GCA_963574415.1 Tarsius wallacei
TTTCTGATCATTTGAAAAAAGTCACAGACGAGCCACCCCCACCACCACCACCACCACCCCGCCCCCGCCAAGACAGCAAGACCAACCCTTTTTCTTCCTCCTCCTCCTCAGCCTACTCAGTGTGAAGATGACGAGGATGAAGACCTTGGTGGTGATCTACCTCCACTTAATGAACAGTAAATACAGTTTCTCTTCCTTCTGCTTTTCTTAATATTTTCTTTTCTCTAACTAACCTTGTTGTAAGAATATAACAACCCCTTCGGGTCCCCTCCCACTGTGGGAGTTTTTCTGTTTTCTCAATAAATCCTGCTTTCTCAAACAAAAAAAAGAATACATACAACACACAAAATAGGTGTTTTCGACTGTTTATGGTTATCAGCAAGGCTTCCAGTCAGCAGCAGGCTATCAGTACTTAAACTTGGGGGGAGTCAAAAGCTATACACAAATGCTTGACCGCGGGAGGTTGTTGCTTCTAACCCCTACACGATTTAAGAGTCATCGGTGTTTCAAACTGAAGTCAGGGCATAATTTTCCTAATGTCATCAACTGCTTGAATTAGATGAAGAAAGTCATCTTTCAAAGTTACAAACAAATTCCAATTTTGTCTTAGGACTGCTCTTATGTGACTGAAGCTTTCATCTTAGACGCTATTTCATTTCAAGAGAGAAACTTTCTAGCTATATTTTCAAGTCAAGCTAAGTTCAACTCTGTCAGAACCCTTAGTTGAGTTTCATGCTTGTCTTTTTCCCCTTGCCTGCCAATCTGACCCAGCTAGAACCAAGTATCCGTGTCACATGAGAGCCACATCTGGGAGAGCACTGAGGAACCTCTGAGTTGTGAGCTCAAACACAGCGGGTTCAATCAGATGACCTCTAATGTTCTTTCCAGCTCAAACTATGATTCTTTAATTCTGTGATAAACTAGGAGGTGAGGAGGAGAATTTTTACTTACATGTGAGAAAATACAAATATTTTTATAATTACATATAAAATGAGCGCCATCTCAGCTGGACCTTTATCCTTGGCCCGCTAAGGATGAAAGCTGTCCTTTTCTGTAAAAAAGAGAGGACAGAGGACTGGCAAAGTCAGTCTCTACAGAAAATACGAAAAGGCTGAACTGCTCTGCAAAATGAGAGAAACAACTACAAATCACTTCCTGGGGCTGGGGTCGCATTCTCTGTGCTTGATTTTCAATTGGGTAGAGAAGGCCAAAAGACCCTACTCCTAGGAGAATGATGTTTAGCAACTCCTGAAAGAGATGTTCCATGCAGGGGTTAAGGCAGAGCTGTGTATGCAACTGAGTGGTAAGCCCTGCAGAACAGCCTTCCTAATTACTGCCCCAAATCCCCAACACCCAGGTGCCAGCTGTCCTGGCTCAAAAGACCTATATTACCTCAATAAGAGATTTGAACCATATGCAATAGCTTCTCCTAAAAAGCCCATGAGCTAGAGCATCTAAAATGAAAAATCTTGGAAACAAAACCGTGTGTAGATGAAAGCCCTCTTATTTTCCCAGTCATATCTCACAGGAGACAGTCTCAAAGGAGACTGCTCCACACAACCCCCTCTACATTTCACAAACCCCAAGCACGGAGGCCAGTGCTACACCCTCGTCTACAGAACGTTCAAGTGAAAGATCTGCTCACCTCGCTCCACTAGGACACGGATGCTATGTCCTGATATCTCAAAGCATGTATCTTTGCCATTAAATCCACTACAGGCATGCGTTATATAACTTGCACTCACAAGTAAGCATCCACTATGTCAGATACCAGGCAAGGTGCTCTCTCTAAATTTTCTCTTTTAAGTCTGACTCTTTTAAGTACACCTCTACCCCTGCCCCGCCATTTTCCGCACAAGCAAACAGAGCCAAGTACATTGCACAATGCTCCAAAGCCACTTCCCAGCAGAGCTGAGGTTTTTAGCCAAGTCTGCTTGCTGCTGGGGTGTGTCATCAAGACACGTCTGCGCATGCAGGTCACAAATCTCTCCGTCACAGGGACTTGAGACAGATTAACCATCGGGAACAGAGCTCATTTGTGGGCAATTGTTCCAGTGTGGCACTCTTCCCAACACACAAATGCTGGAGATAACTCTAGGCCAGCAGCGCAAACTCTAAATGGACAGATCTTCTGTTTTGCAGGAATAGTTGGGATTCTACAGAGTGGCCAATAAAAGAGGAGTTCTTTACCCGAGTTTCTGACCGCCTGCGCAAGCAATGTCACCAAGGTACATAGCCTCTCTGTGCTGCCACTTCTGCAGACATAAAATGGGAAAGGTTGATTCCTGACTCCCAGAAATGTCCCTCCCCATGACCATGGGTATGTGTGCTCCATAAGTGTATACACTGGTTTCAGTTTATGTCCAGTGCCCAGAACAGGGCCTGGTGCATGGCAGGTATGAACAAATGCTGGAGTGAAATTAAAGGGAAAACTCTTTGGGGGCACGGTTCAGTTGGTGACTGCCCTAGAACCAGTGCCAAGCCCAATGCCAAGTATAAAGTGGGCACTCGGTGACTATTACCAGCACAGACATAGAAATGAGCCTACAGGACACATACCCACCTGCCCAGCCTATGTCTTGCGTTTGGACCCACCACCCCTCCTTCCTCCCACGCAGGATCCCAGCAGGGGAGCCCCTCCCAGCCTGGGGAGAACTGCCGCCTCCACCCAGAAGGAAACGCTTTTGTTCTCTCTCCTTTGTGGCTGGAACTCATGTTCCAATCTCAGCTCCCTGCTTCCTTGTGAATAAAAACGTGGAAGATAATTTATGAGGAGAAACCAACAAAGTCACAAACTAGTGACACAAAGGTTGAGACAACTAGCACACCACAGAGAGAGGGTTGTTTTTTTTTTAATTACAAAAGAATAAAAAAGACAAAGGATTCATACAGTGGCAAAAGGTATTACAGCGGTTCTCCATGTGGGTTCCGACCCAACAGACTCTAGGCAGGCAAGAACCTCCCAGATAACATCACGAGTTAAAGTGGGATGGTCCAGGGAGGCACAGATGATCCGAATACCCAAGATGACCTGAGTAGCATGAAAAACACCTCCCTGCGCTCCCCAGTGTTAGCTTTACTGGACTCATGGATGGGGAGCACCCAGAAAACGGCAAACACGGAGTAAATAAGGCGGGGGGGGGTGCTCTGTAGAGCAGAGGAAGACTACTTCCATGAGGTACTAGGAACCATGGAAAAGGAACTCTTCTGTGACGACAGGCGAGAGAACTGCTGGAGAATCATAAATAAGACTCCACAGGCTTCTTGACTCACTAGAGCCTATAAAACATCCAATGAATTCTGAGTCTCCAATGTGGGAGTTTTATGTACAATGGGGAGGTCCCCCTTATCTACGATTTCACATTCTACCATTTCAGTTACCCGTGTTCAGCGGCAGTCCAAAAAGATTCAACGGAAAATTCTGGAAATAAACAATTCCCATTTTAACTTGCATGCCGTTCTGAGTAGTGTCATGAAATCTGGCGACACGCAGCTCTCCAGGAACACGAACCATCCCTTTGTCCAGCATCCGTACACTGGCAGTGCTCCCTGCCTATCAGGTCCACTGGCAGGGTATGGCTCAGCTTGTGTTCAAGTCATCCTCGTTCTATTTAATAACGGTTCTGACGCACAAGAGTAGTGATGTTGGCACATGGTCATGATCGTTCGATTTCATTACTGCTATTGTTATTAATCTCTTACTGTGCCTAATTTATAAACTAAATTTTATCAGAGGTATGTATGTATACAGGGTTCAGTACTGTCCAGGGTTGCGGGCCTCCACTAGGGGTCTTGGAACATGGTCCCTGCAGAAAACAGAGATGACTATATAGCATTTTCTACTTGTTTGGCCAAAGAACTCTTTTTCAGAACACTTTCCAAGATGAGTCTTCTATACAATGCATTTTGGGAGATCCTAGGGCAGAGAGATCAAATAAGAAGGCAAGGGGAAAAATGGAGCCAGTTTATGGACTAATAAATACTAATAATCAGTTTATTGATCTGAGCATATTAAAAATTAGATGATCTTCTGGCCATTTAATTCATTTGAAATAATTTCCCATTATTCTGGGAGTGTAATTACAATCATGAAACTACAGAAACATAATTAGTTCATAATCAACAGTAAAACCATTTATCACACTCACGGAGAAAGCAAAGTTAATTTCCAAGCTAAGGTTATTATAGTATTTTAATTAATTATAGCCACTGATATAAGCTTAGAGTCTCCCCTCTATCCATCACCCCAGAAGGAAAAGAAAAGCATAATATATTAAGAATCTTCTTATTGATCTCAGGAGAAAGTTTGTGTTTGGTTTTTGTTGGTGGTGGCTTTTCTTTTTTTAAAAGGAAGCTCTTATGCTCAAACTGTTTTATTCTTTCAATTGAGTCTCCTTCAGGCTCATGAATGAATAAAAACCCATTGAATATTTCCATTTTAGTTGAATATTGTCCTCTGCTGGAAGGTTCCAACAGTTTCTAATTTCCTTCAAGGGTAAACAAATACACAAGCATTGTCTAGAAGGTTTATAAAATACACGCATTAATTATCTGGAGTTAGAATGCTTGGGTTCCTGTCCAAAACTTTTGCTTATTGTTAAATGACTTCAGTCTAACTAGAAGCTACGTATATTAATGTGGCTGCCCCATAGACCCATCAGACTCAACCTGTATAAAACCAAACACATATTTTGTTACAATCCTGCTTCCCTAAGGCCTATCCTGCCCAGGGACATACCAAGCAGCCTTAGCCCCAAACTGTAAGCCCCTAAAGGACAGGAACTTGGACTTTAAGTCCTCATTTAGACCTCATTTTGTCCTAAATTAGTTTGAAGGGAGAACACAAGGGAGGAAACATACACAAGATGGTTTTAAAAACCAGAAGTTGATTTTTTTTTTAAAGAGTAGAGGCTTATGTAAGAAATACAGGTACTACAAAAACACAGTCAGCAGTGTCCCAGGCACTTGCAATCTCCAGCCTAAATGAAACTAAGCTCCAAGTTTTTTTTGTCAGTCCACTAGAAGTAAGAAACCTGATCAGTTACAGGTATGGCAGTAAAGGTGAGCCAGGCCCACTGGAGGGGCCAGCGTTCCTGACACAAGACCAGAAAGAGGTTGCTCCTACGAGTCTTCAAGGAGAAAGCATAAGGCAAACCACCACCTCCCTGGGACACTGGGGCAGGGAGGGTCAACAAAGACTCCCTCAACACTGCCCTGGCATCATCCTCAGGGTGGACAGGACAGGCAACCCCACAGGGCCCACAGAGGCCTACTGCGGAGAAGGCTCAGGGGGTCAGGATTAACCCAGGAGCATGTTCAGGCTGGATGGGCCACACAGCCTTCCAGCCACTCACCAAACTATTCCTTCTCCAAGGCTACTTTTCAACAAGCATGGGGATGAGGAGTTTACGATCATTGTACATGACAAATACCTGGACTCCAACTCTTCTGTGTTACCAGCGAAAGGCAGAGCAAAGATACTGACCAGCTGTTAACATTGGTAGCTTAGGAACAAGGACCGTGCCCCATTTTTTCTCCCTAACCCCAGCGTGGAGCATGGCGGTTCTCACCCTATCGGACCAATGTCCCTTTGCATTAACAGATACTCTGCAATGATCCCTTAGTGGTCCTGAAATTAAGGCAATAGGTAACATAACTCTACTCTTCCACCAATACATATAACCTTATCTTCAGGTAGAATTTCAAAAATAAAAACGAACATAATACCCCAACTAAACTATGAAGCAAATAGAAAGTAATTGATAATAAGATAATATGTATTTCGCGATATAAAACCTCTGTCCTACTATCCTAGAAGACACGATGATATAGTCAAATTTTTGCCACCACTGGGTTTTGAAAAAAACAAGATCAGACTCCATTTCAGACAAGAAGTACAGGAATATGCAAACACAGAGGTAAGAATGCTTCCTAGAATAAAAGTTCCTGTTTATCCGCTAGGACTTACTAACAGACCAGACTTACTTGTATACGGAAAAGGGAAAACAGCCTGAATTGGAGTAAGGACCGCAAGCTCAAAGTGCCAAGTTGGAGAGAATGCAGATCATGGTGTTTCTGCAAATGAGCTGGGTGTCACGTGCAAGTGTGGTGTCAGAATGGCTCCATGCGGTGCGGCGGGTCACAGAGAAGGGACAGGCATTGTAAACACATCTCTCTGCTATGAGCTCCCACCATGAGTAGATTGCATGTGCAGCGCCTGCATCGCCATCGGGACTGTGCACAGCTGTACAGCACAACTCTTAAGTTGCACAGGACTGTTCTACACCTGAAGAGACGCCAGGATCCCCGGCCCCTCACCTCTTTATGCCAGCGCTGTCCCAAGCCCTCATGAAACCAAAACCCTCCTTCATAGTGTCCAAAGAGTCCTGGCCCAGCACAGAACAGGAACTTCACAAAGGTGGAAGGCACGACAGGACAAATGGTTGACAGAAGGGCTGAAAGGATGAACCAAGCAGACTTTGGAAGGAAGAGGAAAATCTCGGAGTGGCAGACGAGAGGAATGAGACAAGACCTGGGCCAGGGCCGGGCACATGGCACTCAGAATATGCCCACTGAATGACAAGTAGAAACACACCGAACACTTCGTTCCCTGCTTTCAGGAGACTCGGGGACTTTGCTGTGTCCCACAAGGCCCGATCTCGCCCCTGAGCCCCCCGGCTCGGCTCAGCCTCCCCACACCCTTCAAGAGGCTGGTCTGCTGGTCAGTCCTAAGTTCTTGCTGGTTCCCTCAGGGGGAAAGGAGTAAGTGTACCTTCTTCCACGTCTGCAGCTCCAGAGGGCATAGCTGTTCTTTCATCTGGCCTGGCTTCTTGCTCAAGGGCCTAAGAAACAAAGGGGGGAAAAATCACTGAAAGCCACCTGAGGGTTCAGATAAGCAACAAAGAGATGAAAATCACAATCAAAGATCTCAGCATTGGGGAGGTCAGGAAGGAAAGTGTGGGTAGAAGCTGCTAGGGGAACACAGCAAAGACCCCTGGATGACGGTGGGAGAAGTCAGAAGAAATCTCAACTGATCCTTTACGGCTTCCATGGATCACAACAGCCAGAAGGTTCTCAGGAATGCAAGGCATAAGCCAGAAAGAGAATCTTGAACCCCGAAAGAAGGGCTGCCAGTTTATGCATCTGCCCACCTGGATCTGACCCGGCCACACCCTAAGACACAGGACCCCAATCTCAGGGCGGATCCAGGATGATCATGGGCCCTGAGCTGCAAGCTGGCCCATGCTGTGCAGGCCTTCCTTGGCAGAAGCTAAGTTGGTGAGCCTTCCAAAGGCCTTAGAGAAAAGCTGCCCTCTTGGGACCATCGGATTTTCTTTCCAGATGGATTCCCCACGGCCAAGAAAAGCGCCAAAGAGCACAGAAATTATGTGTTATGCTGACTGCGTTAGTGCACACATTCCAAAATAAACCATTGGTGCGCTTGGGTGGGTAACCCTGCAACTGACATAGACCCTTGAAGCCTCTTGGACCTGTGGTTAAGTTCAGCGGATCCTGTGCCTCATTCTTTGACCATCTTGGAACAAGATCCTGAGGTCAGAGCAAAAAGAACATGAAAACATACACACTCATCGAACCACAAAGGGTCAGAGAGCAATAAACGCCTGGTCACCCATCCCCCACAGGCTGTAACTCACCCCAGCCCACCTCTAGGACACAGCCTTCTCTTCTAGGGCCCACCATGGAATGAGTGATGGGCTCGGGCAAATCTATATTGGGAGGTCGTGAGGAGATGACCACATGAACACCAGGGGTCGGAAGAGGGGCCACCACACAGGTTCACGGCCTGAGACAGCCACCTGTCCCCTGTGTCTACCTGGAGTCAGCCTGAGCCCTGAACCCCTTGTCATTCAATGAGGGGCGTTGTCAGGCTTAGTGAGGAATGGGCGGCAGGCAACGATGGTTCCTGATTACAAAACAAAACCTGAAATAAGGAAATGCTATTTTATTTCATAAGCAGAATGCATTAAAACTTAATTTTTAACCTTATGAGTCATTTTAGATGCCACTTTAAAAAACTTAAATTTTCTAGTTGCTTTGTTCATGGAATTATCAGCATTCTGGTTAACAGGAAAAGCTCTGTTAACGAGGAGATAGCTTTTTAGACTGAAAGATGCAGCTCAAATTTTGCCTATTATTTAATTTCTTAATATCCGTCTTTTCAGTCTGGCAATTTATACTTTCATTTTAACATTCAATATTTGTTTACAAATTATCATGCCACCACCATCAATGCTAATACTGTGTGAACACATGAAATCTGTACAGCTCTGAACAAGCATGGGGTTACCTGAAGAGCTCTTGCAGATGGTGAGGCAACCACGGGTTTGGGCGGCAAGGTTTTATTGCTGCTGTTCTCGTGGGCTGCAGACAGGTGAGCAATGCCCCACCCCTGAGGCTAAATGGGTCTCCCTGGAAAAGTCTGAGTTGCGAGCTGATCATGGTCATCATCATGTAAAAATAGACTTTTAGGTAGGATTCAATAAAGCGTGAATACTTTCTAGACAGAATCTGTATATGATCTTATGCTATTTATTCTGCAAAGTTGTAAAGCTTTAGTGTGGGGCAACCCATAAAATAATCAACACCTGTTTACATTTAAAATAACAGCTGCCAGACGCAGTGGCTCACACTTCCCTTTCCTTCCTTCCTTCCTTCCTCGAGGTGTGTGGCTGGCAGAGAGAAGGGGAGTCCGGAAGGGAGGGGCTGCCAGATCCTTTTCGATATGCAAAGTCATTGATTCTTACCTGCCTGACAAGATGGCTCTGCTGTAGTCTTGAATCTCAGATTTTTTGTGGTACATCTTACTTGGTTAGGCATTTGTTTATTTATCGGTTTGTTTGTTTTTGAGACAGGGTTTCACTCTGTCTTTCAGGCTGGACTGCGGTGGCATGATGCCAGCTCACTGCAGCCTCAATCTCCTGGATTCAAGTCATCCTCCGGCCCCAGCTTCCTAAGTAGCTGGGACTACAAGTGTGTACCGCCACACCTGGCTCATTTTTTTATTTTTTGTATAGATGAGGTTTCACTGTGTTGCCCAGACTGGTCTTGAACTCCTGGGCTCAAGCGATCCTCCTGCCTCGGCCTCCCAAGTAGCTGAGACTACAGGCATGCTGTGCCGAGCTAACTTTTTAAGTTTTTGTAGAGATGGTAAAGGTTGAAGTATCTTTAAATGGTATGTATCCTCAAGCAGAACTTTCATTCTGTATATACTATGTTTAATACTGAATGTCAGAAAATTATAGCCGGGCCTGGTGGCTCAGCCTGTAATCCTGCGCCTTTGGAAGGCTGAGGTGAGTGGATTGCATGAGCCCGCGGGTTCGAGACCCGCCTGGGCAAGTGAGACCTCATCTCTACAATAAATCAAAAAATTAGCCGGGTGTGGTAGCGCGCGCCTGTAGTTCCAGCTGCTTGGAAGGGTGAGGCGGAAGGATCGCCGGAGCCCAGCAGGTCGAGGCTGCGGTGGCCGGGAGCGGCCGCTGCACTCCAGTCTGGGTGACAGAGTGAGACTCCAACTCAAAAAAAAAAAAAAAAAAAGAAAATTATACACCAAATTCCCTAAAACCCAAGGGAGGACAATCATACTCTGTGAAGTATGTTCCATTTTTGTACTTTAAATAAAACTCTATATGGAGTAAGACAATAATAATCTCTATTTGATCTATAATGTTTTGGGCTACATCTTTAATTATATGAAGCCAACATCGTACAAAAGCCAAAACTGTGATAAATGACAATACTAGTTTTCTAAGTCGCTTTCTACTCTATGAAGTGTATACATTCCTGAAACCTGTGCCTTGTCGAAGGACTTGCCTGTGAACACAGGAGGCCACAGGATCTGGGCAGTGGGGTCATTAGACCCCTCAGCACAGCCAACTAGATTAACCTAAGCCTCATGACTCAAAATAACTTTGCTTAATAGTTAAAAGATGCAACTATTCTTTATATTCTTTCAGTGCTACAAAAACAATGATGAAAGTGAAATGTTTTAAACCCTGAGACGGGCATGTTATGATAGCACTCAAAGCTGGTATCTGGGCCACAGTGGGAGACAGAAAACCTCTTTGAAAAAAACTAGGTTTTTACTGTCCCCATTCAAGAAGAATCCATTTTCTAGGACAACACTTAACTATATCTAAGTCATAAGAAAGCTTATGTACGATAGCTCTAAACGCAACTTCTTTAAATAATAATGATGATATTAATACAATCAATAAATTAAGAGAAAATATTCAATATTAAGATCCAACCATGAGTAGGACTGGCCCAGAAAAGTAAAGAAGAACATTGCGCAAACTACTGTTTCTCTGCTGTAATAATCTTCATTCTACTGATGGAACAGTTTCCAGTTTTATGCCCCCTAAGGTTTCGTCAGAAAAAAAGAAAGTACTACCCCGCAAAACCACTGTTCTCATAACAATAAAGATGCCTGCACTCTCTTGAGGAGTGTGTATTACTGTGTACCAGAAAACTGCGCACAAACCTTGACAAGAAAGGCTCTATCCCAAAAGTATTTCCGGAAGAGTTTAATATCTGTCTCCAACAAATGCTCGGCCGTGTGGTTAAGGGTCAGGGTCAGCGTTTCTGATGGGTAGATGTAATGCAGGGCAGCTTCTTCATTGAGCTGCACTCGGGAGAAGACTGGGGACCACCTGCCCTGAAAACTGAAACACCACATATCAAAACCCACATACAGTCGCGAAGACGCCAACCCAGGATCCCAGTTCCCTCACTGTCCCCGATATTACAAATCCAACAGGCAAAACGATCCTTGAAAGTCACCTCAACCCAATAAATACATAAGAGCATGTAAACAGATACTAATAAAGTCATCTTTCTATCGAAAGGCCAGTGATATACACTATATACTTTAAAGATTTATGTAAATAAACAGTTCTGACTTTTAAATATAGTTCTTTACCTCAATATTTGATTCTCCTTTTCAGCTGAAAAGATGCCTCTCACTTTAATGGGGCCCCATGTAGTAGAACAAATTAGCTGGCAGTCAATGGTTTATGAGGTGATTACAGTGGAAAACAGATATGATCTCCAGGGAGTGTGGTGCCGTTTGGATGTTATAAACAACTGAGGTATTCATAACACACTGGTACCACTGTTGCAGATCACTTTCTCATGCAAATTAAAACATGCATAAATTTGATCATGCTGTACTCTAGAATACACTCATAAACAAAGGAACACTATTCCCAACCTACATTCTTGAACGGAAGCTTATTTTCTGTTCTGTCTTGGCTAACCAACGTCACACATTTGCAAACTACATGTAAGCCTCATGGTTAGTGTCACAATACTCTGGATGGCTCGTGCGGTCATGGAATCGCAACAGAAAAGAAGCCCTGGCAGGAAAAGTTCGCGCTGCCAGAGTAGAGCCCAGTCCAGCACGTTGTCACGCCTCAACACATCGTCCCCAGACTCCTCACTTCACAGAACTAGCTCTATCCTCGTTCCTCTTCTAAAATGATATCTTTTGGTAACAAATGCTTGCTTTACAAAAACATGCTATAACTTTTTTTTTTTTTTGAGCCGGAGTCTCACTCTGTCGCCCAGACTGGAGTGCAGTGGCCGCTCCCGGCCCCCGCAGCCTCGACCCGCTGGGCTCCGGTGATCCTTCCGCCTCAGCCTTCCGAGTAGCCGGAATTACAGGCGTGCGCTACCACGCCCAGCTAATTTTTGATTTCTTGTAGAGATGAGGTCTCGCCAAGTTGCCCAGGCGGGTCTTGAACCCGCGGGCTCAGGCCATCTACTCACCTCGGCCTCCCAAAGTGCTGGGATTACAGGCTGAGCCACTGAGCCCGGCCCATGCTATACTTTCAATGAGATAAGTGTTATCTCCATCATATAGAGTGACAAAAATACATCCATAAAGAGCAGTTGTACTCAAAGACTTGGGAAGCTCCCCAAACTCCTGACACTAATCACTGGCAAAAACCCAGAATCTTCCAGGGAACAACCTCCATGTCAACAATAAGCCACTGAGGCCAATGGCCTCTGAGCCTGAGAAGCAAGACCTTGGTTAATAATTTAGAATATGGGAGCTCCATCATCTGATAAGAATCTAGCTGATGGTCTACTTCTAATTCCACCCACGAATGGATTTACTAGACACATAAACTTTTTGGAAACACACAGTATTTTCTGGTCCTAGGCACAGTAAGATACAAGGCTACCAACAGAAAAAGTCGGCCTCCAGAACCTCCATGGAACACTGAACGACCCACAACGACTGAGTCAAGGAAACATTCTTGCCTTGCCCTTTTTAGCCAAGAAAGTAGGGTCAAGTCACACCAAAGAAAAGGTCAACTCTCTTTGGATGGGTTTGTCCCTTGGTTGATGGCCATTTGACCAAATAGAGTTAAGTAGGAAAAAAAAAAGCAGAAAGCTCTGATTTATGTCCACTACATAACCATAAGTGAATTACATGTTCCATGAGCCAAATAAGAAAACTAGAGACCATTAGGATAAGACACTGAGGCAAAAGGCCTCTGTGCCTGAGAAGTAAGATCGAGGTTATTAATTTAGAATACGGAAGCTCCATCATCTGATAAGAATCTAACTTGCATTCTACTTCTAACAATTAATATTTAATATTTATGTAGCCTTTGCAATTCTCAACATTCTTTCCCATGTATATTTTGATTTTTTACCACATTTTCAGTCAAGAAAATCACTATATATGAATACTACTTTCATAAATTAAGAATAACCAATTTGAGCCATTTTAAGTAGCAAATACTTTCATTATTCATCGGAAGTGTTGATAACTTCATCAACATAAAGAAAATTATAGTTTACGAATTATTTCCCTTACATTATTTCACTGGACCATAATGACCATCACATAGGCTAAACACTACCAGAGGATTTGTCTGTTATTCACTGACTGAACAGAAATATAGATTCTCTCAACAAATATCATGTGCTAGACTCTGTACTAGAAATACTGCAGTGAGTAAAACAGAAATAGTCCCTGCCTTCAAATGATTTAGGAGGGAGCTATATATGATGCAAATAATCACATGTATCATTATAAATTACTAATATTGTGAATTAATCATGCTACTTCATACAGAACATCATGAATTAATCGTGATCATAAAAGAGAATGACACAGAGGCCTCTTTCAGGAACTGACATTTAAGCTGAAACCTAAAAGACAAGTATGTGTTATGCTGGTGTCCCCCAACATTTTTTTTCCGTTATCACCCCATGGAGCCTCTTGAGACATTTCTTCTCTGTCTCTCCCTCATGAAATGTTAATACCAAATATATCTTTATATTTGTGTATGTACTATATGTGTGTATGTGTATATATACACATATGATACATATATATAGTGAATACATGAGAACTAACAGTAAAACATAAGCCAACATTAGCTTATGGTTTGGTTACATCCATTTTTCCATAACGCTTGGCAGACTTTACAGAAACAGATTAAGAGAGGAATTATCAAGCAGCTAAACTCACTTTGTGATGTCTTCCGCCAGCTTGGGGTGTCCACCTTGCAAAGCTAGGTCTAGTGGCGTAGCGCCCTCTTCGTTGGGTAAAGCCAAGGCCTGGACTCCCCCAGGGAGACCCAAGAGAAACTGGGAAAGCCTAACCAGGCCCCATCTCATAGCCAGGTGTAGAAGAGACTCTCTGTGAGGAGAAACTAAAGAGGAAGAAAAACATGCCACATTAGTTCCTCCATTTACAAAGTGTGTTTTGTACATTTTATCAACAAGATGAGATATTTAGACATAATAAGAATGCCAGAACTGGAAGGCACCACCAAAAGCACTGTAATCTCAACCCCTCATTTTACAGATTCAGAGAGGTCAAGTGACTCATCCAAGGTCAGGTAACCAGTAGGTGCCGGCACCAGATCTGCTCGTCACATCACCGTACAGTGTTTTGCACAATGACCACATACCTGGAAAACAGCTGGTCCATGATAAATATTGTATTACAAAGGAACATTGTAAATATGAAAAGGAATAAATTTGCCTACATTAAAAAGGCTAGACCCATGGATTTCATAAGCATCAAGACATGCCTTAAAATAAGCCTAATTTCAACAGCTGAACATGAAAATCCCAGCACTCAATATCTGTTGTGATTTGCCTGCAGTAAGAATTTGAGCCATACATAACCTCTGGTTAAGGGATGTTACTGACTGTGATTGCAACCTGAGAGAGATCCTGACAACATCGTATCACACTGGAATGAAAGGTGGAAGAGGGCATGGACCTTGCCTTCATTCTGTGGTTATCACCAGTCCTAGTGCCTGGCATAAGGCATGTGATCTATAAATATTTGCTTACTGGATGAATGAATGAATAAATGACCACAGTTCTTTGCCTGGTGAGTACCTATGAAAGCTAGCTTCTAACATATGGCGGCTGCAGCTGCTAGACGGAACATCTGTCACATCTGGTTTATACTGCTATTTCCATATTTAGAGCAATGAATATAACGCTTTCTACTTAAAATATGTAAATGAGCTCTTAGCATGGCGAAATGCCACCAACTTCTCTGTATATTTGCTCTATCATCCATCTGTATGACACAACACAGATGCCCCCAGTAAAATAAC
>CAUYQG010002522.1:0-20915 GCA_963574415.1 Tarsius wallacei
CTGTAGTTCCAGCTACTTGGAAGGCTGAGGCGGAAGGATCACTGGAGCCCAGCAGGTCGAGGCTGCGGTGGCCGGGAGCGGCCACTGCACTCCAGTCTGGGCGACAGAGTGAGACTCCAACTCAAAAAAAAAAAAAAAAAATCTTTAGTTCTGAATTATTTATGTATCTTCTGAATACATGTTTCATGAGAATAGTACAAAGTAAACAATGTCCTCCAAAGACTTATTAAAGCAGAAAAATGAACTTACATGTCTCTTAACCAATTAAATTATTCATAAGCATATTCTTTGACACCTTATCTCACGTACTTATGTAACAATTTTAAAAAATTATAGTAAAGAAAAGTTATCTAGAGGCCTAAGTTACCTAGACCTCCAGTGGCAACATCTGAGGAGGATGAGCCAGGGAGTGGGAAGCAGGTGAGCCCAGGTCCCCTGAGGTGCACTTCCCACCAAGTCACCTATTCATTCCCTCAAGGGACCGTGTGTTACATCTACCTGGACTAAATTAATTTTTGCTTAAAGTGTACCTTAAAGAGTGGAGAAACGTGTGCCCGTTTTAAGGACTCTTCCAAACTGAAAGAGAAAAGTACTTCAGCCTCAGCATCTCGGAGAATGTAGTTCTGCTCATCTGGAAAACAGAGCAGCACACACACTGAAAAGTGTGGACCCAAGAGGGGCGGCAGGTGCAACCCACTCCCAGAACTCTCCCCCTCATTCAGGTACAAGGCTACGTTCACCTGTATAACCTTTGAAATTTAAATTTCACCACTGTATTTCATTACTTCCCCCTAAAATCAGCCAGACCAAAAAACAAAACACAAGTAGGTATTCTTTCTCCTAAATCACTGGTAATTAACCTTTTTAGGTCATAAGTGTTTTTGAAGAAAATTTACTGAAAGTCACGGGTCCTCTTCTCATAGCTGCCCCTTCCCTCCTTACTCCTCAACTATAGTCTCACACACTTTTTAAGGGATTTCACAAACTCTCCAGGTCCACAGATCCCAGGTTAAGAACTCTAGTGCTAGAATGACAAGTTTTAAATAATCATCACATCCAAGTATATATATATATATATATATAAAAGGATCAACTTCAGTTGAGACACATTAGAATCATTTTGCTGCTAATCAATTAGGTGAATTTACCAAATTTTACAGACTCAGCAAAAATACATTTTTTAGTATATAAAAGTGTATAGCAATTTATAAAAGATAGTTTTAACCAGTTTTGAAGACTTTTTTTTCCTTTTTCTTTATTTAGATACAATGTCTCGCTCTGTTGCCCAGGCTGAAGTGCAGTGACACAACCATAGCTCACTATATCTCCAACTCCAGGGCTCAAGCAATACTCCTGCCTCAGCCTTCTGAGCAGCAAGGACTGAGGCAAGAACCACCACATTGGGCTAATTTTTTTTTTTTTTAATAGAGACAGGGTCTCACTATGTTGCCCAGGCTGGTCATGAACAACTTTTGAAGACTTCTGAGAAATTTTAATTGACTAGTTTTAAGAGTTTCCATAACATTTTAAGAAATGTCCAACTTAACAAAAGTTAAAGATCACAAAATGTTTTAATCTTCCTACAAATGTCTCATATTCAGAAAAAAATATGCATTCTCCATTTCATAACAACCAAATAGCACAATACAGACAGTTCAAATCCAATAGTACACACATCAAAAGCAGAAAACAAAGAAGAGTCTAGGATTTGTGGGTCTTGTGTTATTTCTGATGCATATCTTTCTTTTTTGTAAACAATGTTTTCAAATTGTAATAACCATTCTTAGGTTATAGACCATAGTTTGCTGAAGTTTGTTTACAGTTGCTAGAAATACAAAATCGATCCATGAGTAAACCAGCAGATAAATACAGCTGCTACACTTTTTAGCTGAAAGAAAGTAGGAATCTCTAAAAATTGAAGCAGCAAAAAAAAATGAATTTTTTAAAATGAACAAAAAAAAGTACTTTCATACATGAAACGGTATATTTAAAATGTTAATTTCCAGAGCAAAAATCAAGGCCGACATGCTTTCTGAAAAACTGGTAAGAGATTGCCAAGCAGTAGTTAGTATTTTATGATAGAGAAAATAAAGTTAAAAAACAAGGCCAGGCACAGAGGCTCACACCTGTAATCCCAACACTTTGGGAGATGGAGGCAAGAGGATTGTTTGAGCCCAGGGGTTCAAGACCAACCTGGGCAGCTTGGTGAGACCTCATCTTTACAATAAATAAAAAAATTAGCTGGGCATGGTGGCACACGTCTCTAGTCCCAGCTACTCGACGACTGAGATAGAAGGATTGCCTGAGCCCACCAGTTCAAGGCCGTGGTAGCCATGAGCATGCCACTCTGCACTCCAGCCTGGGCAACAGAGTGAGACTCTGACTTAAAAAATAAATAAAATAAATAAAATATAGTAGCTAAAGCAATCTTATTGCAGATGAGATATTGAATTTTTTTTTTAAAGAAGCAACTGGGTTATGATAACTTGGTAGTAATAATGTAGAAAAATTTAACCTGAAAGTTAAACGTTTCACAGAAGCACAAAAGAAATGAATATTCCCTAAAGTGATTATCTATAATATCGATGTCTCAAACTTCACATAAACATAAATAAAAATTCCAAAAATATGTACCCTTCAAAAATAATCAAAAGTCAAATTGGTTTTTAAAATACTTAAAAAGCTAAAAGATGGGTAGAAGAAAGAAATTAGAAGGCAAAATTTCAGGTGCCAGTTGGTAGAATTAATAAACTATAGTCAATAATCTTCTTGAGAAACTTCAAGAACAATCTGAAACTATAAACTTTTGTCAAAACAAAATATATTTAAATATGCACTAAAAATAAGTAATTAGTAGCTATCAAGAAATGGATTCTCAAGTTTATTATGGAAAGGCAAAAAAACCAGAATAGCCAACTCAATATTGAAAGAAAAAAAAAAGTTAGAGGACTGACACTACTCAAGCGAGACATACTAGAAAGCTACATTATTCAAGACAGTGTGGTACTGGTGAAATAATACACAAATAAATCAATAAAACAAAGAGGCCAGAAATAAACCCACATAAAGATAATCAACTGATCTCTGACAAAAGAGCAAAGGCAATACAGAAGAAAAGACAATCTTTCTGACAAATGATGCTGGAAAAACTGGACATCCACATGTAAAATAATGAATCTGGACATAGGCCTAACACTCTACAAAATTTAACTCAAAATGGATCATAGGCCTAAATGTAAAATGCAACACTATGAAACTTCTAATGGTAACATAGGAGAAAATCTAGGTGACCTTGAGTTTGGCAATGACATTTTAGATATGACACCAAAGACACACTGCATGAAAGCAATAAGCTGGACTTCATCAAAATCAAAAATTTCTATTTTGCAAAAATCGATGTCAAGAGAATGAAAAGAAATGCCACAAACTGGAAGAAAATGTTTGCAAAAGCCATATTTATTAACCCTTTGCACTCAGATGTCCCTTCTGAGGGAACATTGTAAATCAAGCAAACCACTCCAATGTCTCCTCTCAGGGGACATAGATTGCTGGTGATTATACAGGACAAACTTATGTCAGTACAAATTTTTTTAAAATGTATGGTTTTTTGAAGTTTTTCATTCAAATTGTATGGAAAAACAAATATAGAGATAGTTGTATATTGAGATATACCGAGTTGGCATTATGTTGAAAGAGAATGTGTGAAGTGCGTGCAGTGGTGCCAACGATGCTTCTTAGTAACAGAAAGTGGTGATAAAGAGCATTTGTATAAGAAAGGCAGCTGTGGGTATACCCTTTGTATCATATGGCATAACTCGAAAACATTAATTAGAAAGTTACTGTAGCTGTAAAAGAAAGACTTTCAAAGTTGAAAGCAGATCATATTGAAATACTGAGGGGCATAGATCCACAGGTTGAATATATCAATCTGTACTAAGTCAGAAAAGTAAAACTAGAATATTTAATAAATTTCATTTCATGATTTCATAATTTACAATTAGAAATTTTTTTCCATTTATTTAGTTTGCAGAACAATGGTAAAATGAAAAGACAAAGTGAGAGTTATAAGCAGCAGTGAAGGCGAGTTAGATTTAGACTTTTAAACCGATATATTAGGAAAAATAAACACTGATGTGGAAGAAAATGATGGCAGCAATAGGGATATCATCCCACCAAGAAGAAAAAAGGCAAATGTAATAGAAAGTAATAGTGATAAAAATGTTAGTTTTGAAGAAGTAGAAGACAACATATCGTCAAGTGAAGAATGGGAGGGAAAATATTACAGAAAAAGATGATCCTCCAGTGAGAATAAATTTCGTTATACATCCTCAAATGACAGGACCACAAATAGCAAGTAATACAAGAAAGCCAACTGATTCTTTTACTCTGTACTTTATAAATGAATTAGGGGATAGTGTAATAAATCGTTACATGGATTAAAAAATAAGAAAAAACAGCTACCACACAAATGGCAGGATGTTAACCAATAGGAATTTTTAGCTTTCCTTGCAGTTATCCTAAAAAACAGAACTAATTCAAGTACCAAATTTGCAAGAGTACTGGCCAACTGCTTTCAACAATAAAATAGTCTTCTTTTTGGAAATATTCCATAGAGAAAGGTTTATGCAAATCTTCTGAAACTTCATTTGAAGACACCTACATCAAGTGATGGGATCAGAACTTGTATTTACAAGGCCATTAATTATTTGTAATATATCAATTCAAAATTTTCATAGTAGTTCATACTAGAGCAGCTAATTTATGTTGATAAATTTGTTGTTCAATTTAAAGGGTGAATATCATTTATAATATACACTCTAAATAAGCTGACCAAATGGGGTATACGTGTTTATGCGCTAACTAATTCAAAAACGGTATCTTTTTTTGGTACTTCCCTACTACGGCAGCATAACATCCGAAAACATCATTTGACCTAGTTTTCCAGTAATTTTTATATATTACATTTATATAAAAAGTTACTGGAAAAAGTTCCCAAAGCAGCAGGATACCACACGTTTACTAACAGATATTATACTAGTATTGTCCTAGAAAAAGAGCCACTAAAGATAAAATGTCATCTTACTGATACAAAGTCAACCAAAAAGGAATACCAGCACAAATCAAAAAGCCAAGGTTTTTAACAACAACAACAAAAAAAACAGTAGCATATAGGAAAAATAATCTTACGCTTCTTGAGTGGAAGGACAAAAGGACTGTTACAATTCTCAGCACTTGGAATCATAAAGGAATGAAATCTACCACAAGAACATTACATTGAGGAAATATTATATCAAAAAGCCTGAAATGACTCTATAAATTATATCACAAATATGAGCAGTGTGGATCATGCGGATCAATATGCTTCTACATGCTTTTTTTGAAAATCTTTAAAATGGTGGAGGAAATTAACTCCTATATAGAATTGTACAGAATATAAGTACTGTGAATAACAAGTATTGCCTGAATACTATGGTTGACGATATAGTTTTTTCTTCATATTAATGATTTATTCTTTCCTATGTTTTATTATTTTATTGCCTTAGGCTGAAATTTAAGTTTGGTTCTAGTTTTGCTGTAGACAGCAATCTTTTTTTTTTTTTTTTTTTTTTTGAGTCGAGTCTCACTGTCACACAGGCTGGAGTACAGTGGTTCGTTCACAACCACCACAGCCTGACTTGCTAGGCTCAGGCTGTCCTTCCACCTTAGCCTTCCAAGTATCTGGAATCACAGGCACATGCCACCATGCCTGATCAATTTTTTTAATTTATTAATTGTAGAGATGAGCTCTCACCAAGTTGCCCAGGCTGGTCTCAAACCCCTGGGCTCAGGCAATCTCCTTGCCTAGGCCTCCCAAAGTGCTGAGATTACAGGCATGAGCCACCAAGCCTGGCAATCTTAAATATCCTTATTTTTCTGGATCTTAACTTCTCAACTGTAAAATTAGGCTATTTGAACTTACGTCTACTGTTTTAATTTATGCACACAAACATGAATTATGTTTAAGCACCAGCAGCCCAAAAAATGACACAGATCTAAAATATTTTAATTTAACAAGACTGGTTTGTGTCCATTAAGTGATAAATAAGGACAGGTTAGCCAGAAGAGTGCGGTGCCAACCACTTGTGTCCCTGCAGAGCGTATATGCCCCACGGCCACATACCTTGCTTTCATCCTTTAGCATCTGCATCATTCTGCTTAAAGGGTGGGAAGCAAAGGGAGCATAGGTAAAAAAGTGTGAGAACACATCAATACAAGTCAAACCACTGACAGAAACACAAAATGTGGATGGCCTCAATCAGAGGTTGGTAATCAATACTATTGCTACACACAGGGAAGCCCCAGAGTACAGTTTTGGTGCCAGTGTAGTTCGGGCATAAAGAGCAAATGAGAAACAAAACTTGAGAGCTCGGTGAAGCTTGCGTCCAAGAGTAGGTGCCTCTGCACCTGCTCTACCCAGACTAGGGATCAGGTGAGAACTGAGGATGGTAAGAGACGCCTGGCCTAGGAGACGAACTAGGGACACCAACCCTGGAGATGAAGGACAAACTGGGGATACCAATCCTGGAGATGAAAGATGCACTGGGGACACCAACTCCGCAGATGAAGGATGAACTGGGGACACCAACCCAGCAGATAAAGGACAGACCAGGGACACCAACCCCAGAGACAAAGGATACACTGGGAACACCACTCTGTAGATGAAAGATGAACCAGGACACCAACCCAGTAGATAAAGGATGCACTGTGGACATCAACCCTGAAGGTGAAGGATGCACAGGGGACACCAACCCAGGAGATGAAAAGCGGACCAGGGACACCAACCCTGCAGATAAAGGACAAACCAGAAACACCAACCCCACAGACAAAGGACACACTACAGACGCCAACCCTACAGATAAAGGATAAACCAAGGACATCAACTCAGCAGATAAAGGACACACAGGGGACAACCAACCATGGAGATGAAGGATGCACTGAGGACACCAACCCTGGAGGATGGACCAGGGACACCAACCCTGAATATAAATGGTACACTGGGGACACCAACCATGGAGATACAGGATGGATCAAGGACACCAGTCCTGCAGATAAAGGGTGACGCCACTGCTACACAGAACAATAAAGGTGCATAGTTGCCTTTGCTATATAGCTTATATGGAGAAAAAAAATCATTTAGGATTTATAAGCATTTAATACTTACCAAGGTTCTAAAGAACATTTAGGTACATTTATCAATCTAAGGAAAAAACTATCTTTTATATATCATCTCTAAATGTGACTGCTAGTAAGAGGAATTCTCTTTTGGCTCTGAATGACAGAAAATAGGCCAAAGGAGGCAAATGTTTTTCCCTCCTATATACACTGATATTCAAACTACACCAGAATGTTTGTGTATATTTGCTCTCTTTCCAAATAAAGAAATACTTTCCTGCATTGTGAGAGTCTCATTTTACAGCCAGATTTCTTAACAAAATATATTAATAACAAAGGGGTACAGAGTTTATTTTTTCCCCAATATTGTACAAATTACGAAAACCTTTATATTTCATGGTAAAAAGCAAATATTTCAACCTAAGCAATCACTGGGGTATGAAATAAACTTATACATTTTAATAAATAATGATTAAACCATTTAAAAAATTAACAAGTATTTGTTGGGATGAAAAGGGAGATAAATTTTTTAAAAAATGAAAGTTTATTTGGCATTAAAAACAAAGTTACTGATGCTGCTACTTACCAATAAATTTCTGACACTTGAAGCATTCCTCCAGCCACTCTGGTGTTACTATGTGCTTTACTACAGAAATTGCCGTTAGGAACTTCACAGTGCGTGTGACTTTGTTGGCAATGAGGTGTGTGCATTTCTGTGCAGACTCCGCAACCTCTCCGCCGAGAATGTAGAGCTTCTAAAGGTCACAAACACAGGTGGGAAATGAAAGAGTTAGGCATCTCTACAGCCACATCAACAGAGAGTGACACAGAGGAATACCTATCTGAAGATAAGAAAACAGTATGACAGGTAGACCAAACCCCACAAAACTACAGAAGAAAAATAAAAAGCAGAATCTACTGTTTCTGTAATCATTTCCACACAAATCAAGATCAAAATATAAATTATCCAGCAAACACCAATAACACATCTCTATAAATAAATAAAAGGACATGAGAATGACACGTTTCACTTCACAGTCAAGAGTAAACATGACCAGACTTTCTAAGCTGAAACTGGTGTTAATGAGCATATTAACATGAATATGACATGTATATAAAGAGACCTCTTAATAACTATACTCATATTTTAAAGGCAGAAAAATTAAATTGCACTAAATTTATAATAATTGTATTTGTAATTGTTTATTTTCCTTAAAAAACAAATTAGGAGCAAAAAGTATAAATCTCACATGATACAGGTCAACTTACACTCTTAACTACCCTTCCCCCACCAAAAAAACAAAAAACAAAAAACAACATCCCATCATGCCTTGGGCTGTTATCTCAGAAAGTATATTTAAAATCGGTTCCCATTTATTATCTAGACCAATATATAAACTCCCTACCGGCCTCACTCTATCCAAGACAACTAATCTTGGGTAGACAGTGTTTCAGTCAGAGAACCTGAAGAGGCTCAGTCTTCTTTTCTGCTAGATGTCTTTATGAAAATGACATTAGAGTAGCCTTGTAAATGTTCACATGACTATAAAAATGGTTCTTGGCCTATATTAATAAAAAAGCAAATTAGCTGGGCATGGTGGCATGCGACTGTGGTTCTAGCTAATTGGAAGGCTGAGGCGGAAGGATCACCTGAGCCCAGCAGGTTGAGGCTGTAGTGGCCATGAGCATGACTGCACTCCAGCCTGGGCGACAGAGTGAGATTCCTACTCAAAAAAGAAAAAAGAAAAAAAAAAAAAAAAAAGTCAGCAAATATCTAAATATGAAATAAAAGCACAGAACAGGGCAGGAAGTCATTAAACATTTAATGATTATTTATTACTTTAAAGACTACTACTAATACTTCAAAAATATATGCTATAAAGACTGTTGTAACAAAATATTCCTGACAGTTTACTAAATGTAAGTTTAACAAACTGGCCTGAAATAAATATATACAGAAAGGAATACTGCTAAAAATCCTTGTACATTGTAGAATGAAATTTCACCTTAATATATTGTTGAACTTGGACAGGCTCGAATCCAGTGAAAAGCACAAAAGGGGTCAATTCTGGAGTCAGCTTTTTAGTGGGAGGTGGTATGTCTTCAATTCTGTGAAATAAATACATACAAAATAGTGATGACTTCATTATTTACTTAAAGTGAACATTTTCTTTAGAAAACAAAGGATTTGAAGTTTAACAAGCTTTAATAGTTCTTGGAGCTTGTGTGTGGTTTTTATTCTTAAAGGAAAGATGTAATAAGCTACCTGTCCTTTCTTTCCCACCATTTCCGCAAAGTCACCCCTCAAAAAAGACTACATCTGAAACAGCCAAGGCATCCAATTCATCTGTAGCTAAGATAAGCACTCTATTCCTCATCAATCCCCTCCTGATTAATTTTTTTAATTGGCTCTAAAAAGGAAGTAAGCATTAAAGTTGCTTTTTAATTTTGCTGATCTTGCTAGCTTAACCACTATAATGTCTGCTCTTCGTTTTTTTAAGAGTTCAAAAATAACCTAGTGTGACTTAGACCACTCCTTGTTTGCACATTTACCATCAACACAAGTCAGCCAAGAAGGAATGAGCCTAGAGCTTCTAGTCTCATTTTAATTCTAGCTCTCTGTCTTTTGCCAGAAGGTATAAAACAAGCTGTTTCACTCAATCACACATTTTAAATGAAACCTTTTGGTCTTTTACATTTCCTGTAAGTTTTTTCAAATCACTTTTTCCAGCTTATATTTAGATAAGACAGTCCAAGACAAAGTTACTTTAAAATTTATTTGTAGCAATCTGATCATAGACTTAAAAAATATAATCACATTATTAACATTTTACTATAGAAGTCAACAGATCCAGTTTGTGATCTGGATACGGGGAATTGAAGGAAGAAAAGTGATGGCAAGGAGAGAAAAGATGAGAAAACTGGTAACTGCAAAAGACAATTCAAGCAGCAATATTTCACGGTTACAGTTCGGAAATAAAAGAGTTCTCTAGAATCAAGAATAGTGAAGAAAGCTCTCTTAGTTGGCTACTGCATTTGTTATTCCTTACTAATTAAACAACTGACAGGACTTCATTGTTGACTAGTATTGGCCAACCAAGTCTTTCCCAGATGAGTCTAAAACCGTATGCATCTAAATCTGTACATCCCAAACTGAAACTCAACATGTGTGTGCAGTGCACATGCCATTCCAAAGGGATCTGATCCTCTTTTCCACTATGGCTAATGCTGCTTTATCCTCATTGAGAACTAGCAGATCCAAGGAGCACACCTAAGATGAGCCCACTCTTGAACATGTTCTTCAGTAGGGCCCTGGAGGCCTGGGGCTCTGTGATACACCTCAAAGCTGGGTTCTAGACCTTCTACCCCATTTCAGCAGCTTCTGTTTTACGTAGGAGAGTTCTGGTAATGTGCTGCTTAAAGAAAAAGATTCCATTTTTTAAAAAAATAAAAAATATACTGTTCTATGTAATTATTCACCTTCAATCTTCAGCAATAAAATGAGACATATCACAATATAGTCGTGAAGCAAAAAGCAAATCCTTCCAAATCTTATTTACTGTAAAAATTTTGAGAAACTTCCCCCAATTGTCAACAATTTTCAGATCTGTGAAAGATGACCACCATTTTTAAAAAGTAAGGTTATTATTCATACCTGGCTCTTTTGGAAGAAGGCTGGATATTAGTTACTTCATTTTGTTTCAGTTTGGGAGGCAGTCTTACACCCTGCAATTAAAACATTATCTACTTTAATCAAAATCAATCTCTCAAGCAATACAGTAGCTTCCACGGGATTTATGTGTCAAATAATCAAACTGCTTAATCACATACAAGAATCACGCTCTTTACCACATAAGAATACTCGCCTTGAAAGGCAACTAGGACAATGCAAGCCAGAGGCGGCTAATATTTTAGAGAGAACCTCGTTATCATTTTTTGCTGTACCTCTTTATTTAGTAAATCTTCTCAATGTTTAAAATATCTTTGTCCCTTTCTTTCTTCCACATTACATACATGCAGTTTTCAGTCTTGAACTTCTCGGAACAGTTTCCATTTCAAATATTTTTTCTGTGTCCCAACGTAGAATGTAGAAAACATGTAATCACTGCAATTGCATCCCCCCTCCAAAAGACTATTCCTAAAACAAATTTCACCTATGAGGTTTCACAAAAGAGGTTATATGACAATCAGATCAATAGTGCTATTAAGAGTAGACAAGTTGCCAAAACCTAAGCTGTCTCAGGAACATGTCCACATCATGTTCCAGAAACCAGCTCAAGTCCCTGAGCCTAGAGCAGAAGCCATGCCAAGCAAGGAGAGAGAATTAAGATGGTGGATTCTCTTGTGGGATTCCCACCAGTGAGCATCTCAATTCTGCACCTATTTCTTGTTCACTCCTTCATATTTTAAACTCAGAGGTTCTTTCAAAAAGAGATTTTATTTGTTCATGTTTTATTATTTGAAGCAACTACCCCTCAATCTTATTAATTTACCTTAACTACTACTTGTTTTCTAAATATTGCTGCTATATCTAGACAACCAAAATAGACATAAGCATGTCTATAGAAAGAATTTGAAATCTATTAGCTCTGTCAGGCATAGAGAATCAGGCTTTACAATAATTTGCAAGAAGGTTTATACTTTTTCTTATTACCACCTTTATAGGGAAATAATCCCTCAATCCTCTATTTCCAAAGTTCACACTTAAGTCTGTCTCCAAATTACCACTCATTGGTAGCAAGAAAAGAAACATATAGTGGGATAGACAAAGTAACTTTCTTGTCTCTAAGATTTTTATCTTTTAATACTGACACTAAACCAAAAAAAAAAAAATCAACATCTGGAGCCCCTCACAATTTGAGAATATAAGCCATGTGGTTTGGGAGGGAGACTCTGATGACCACTTTCTCAGCTTGATCTTAAAAGCCACCATAAAATTTCTTTCATCTGAATAAACTGGGAGAACATCTGCTTCTTGCTTATGTGTCAGAGCTGGTCATGTCTTATTAAAATCATAATTACTAGTTTAAGCCAGGAAAAAAAAATACATACAGGTCACATTATCATTAGCAGTAAGAAAACAAGACATTGGTCTATATATATAGGCTTCCTGAAAAACTAGGGATGATCATAAGCAGCTTCCAGATTAGATTTGGAAAACGAGTCAGATCAATAATCAGAACATAGGTTTAGATGTTAGTTGGTTATCCTGATGAGAATATTCTCCCCAACTAGTTATTCAAGGGGTGCAAACCCTAAGTTACCTCTATAGATGACAGAAATGTGATTTTAAAAAATTGGTGGGCACACAACATGAAGTCCATTTTTAAAAAATACAGGTTAATATATTTAATAACATGAACAGAAATCTAGACCTTTAAATTAAACTACTACTGATCAATAGTAAAAACACTGCTATTCTCACAGTGCTAATATGTAAACAGTGACAAGTAAAAAAAGCAGAGAAAGCCCAAAGTGAAAAATTACTAAAATGGTCCTGTTTGTAACTTAGTAAATATTATTGTAAAACAGAAAACAGAAAAAATAAATGATGTTTTACTCATCATACTTGACAAATGAGAACGTAGACAGTCCTCTGCTTAAAAGTTCACTTAATGCCCCTTCCTTGTATATATGTGAATAATTGATTATCATATCATCAACAGTGAAGAGAATAAATAGATCCAGGATATACTAAACATTTTATAAAAAGTAAGAAGATACAGCCTTCATTTGTAATCAATGTTGACAAATTTATAAATTAATTTTTATTTTACAAATACAAATATACCCATATTGCATTTTAATAACACATTACTATCCAAAGTAAGGTTATTAATTTGACGTACCATTAACAAGTCTGCTGACACTTTTAATGGAACTCTCCAAGCATCTAAAGAAAGAAATATGTTACTTTTAATGACACATTGTTTAAATAGAAAAGCCTTTTTGAGAAAGCCTTCTCTGGGACTGGTCACCATAGACACAGAAGTGGCTTAGCTGACAACACTTAATAAAGATATATGAAAGTACTATATGCAATTTTTTTTTTTGAGTTGGAGTTTCACCCTGTCAGCCAGGCTGGAGTACAGTGGCATGCTCATGGCCACCCCAACGTCGACCTGCTGGGCTCAGGCGATCCTTCCGCCTTAGCCTTCCAAGTAGCCGGAACTACAGGCGTGTGCTACCATGCCTAGCTAATTTTTTAATTTATTGTAGAGACGAGTTCTTGCCAAGTTGCCCGGGCTGGTCTCAAACCCGCGGGCTTAGGCAATCCACTTACCTCGGCTTCCCAAGGTACGAGGATCATAAGCTGAGCCACCGAGCTCGGCCTATACATAATTTTTTAAAAAAGCTTTTCAGTATGAGGTGAGGGAGGCATGGCAAGGGACTCATAAGGACACTTGTGATGCTACAGTTTACCCATATAATCTATATGAAGTAGCACTAAGAAAACTAGCAGCAAACAACAAAGCAAACACTGTGTCTCAATCCATCTTATTCACTCTCCCACTGTGGGCTATCTGGTTAGACACTTCTAGAGACCTGTGTCTAGTTCTGGGTATCACAGTCTGGCCTGTGATATGCCAGTTATGATGAGGTGGCTGATAGGAAGGACCACACTACACAGATGCTGATTGAAGGGATCCACATGCCTACATTGTGGGGTACAGTGGACATGGGGCTATCCTTAGAAATTTAGAGACTGGTGTCTATGCAAGAAGGAATAGTCATCTCTACAACAGTTTCAGAGCTTAAGTCAAACCAACAGGTATGTTAAAGGGATGCAGACGATGACTCAAAATGAAGAGCTTTCTCATGATTAAAGCCATCCAAGACCAGGATGGGCTTCTATAAGAGAGAATGTGGCAGCAAAGTTAAAATGACCTTTTTCTGAATAATGTTCAATTCTGTAAATGCAGAATTAAAATTCAGTGTTTTGATATCTACAATGGGGACAGTACTCCCTCAAGGAGTTGTGCCCAAAAAAGCACACACCCTCCTGCCTATCAGAGAGGAGGCAAGACATTCAAGATTTAACACCAAGTCAATTAAAGCATGACAGTGACAAATAAGACAGACTTCAACTCTAGGAAAGTGGAAAATGTTCCGTAGGGCAGAAGGCATTTTGGACAAAGGATAACTGGTTCAAGAGACAAGACTATAAAAAGGCTTCTGAGTGCTCGTCCATCTCTAAGAGTCTAATAGAAGCAAACAAAAATACCAAAACAACAAAAATCCTGAGCAGAGTGAGGAGAAAAAGAGTGTGGAAAGGAAATAGGAAATAAATACAGAATTGATTAAAAAGCTAAAGTCAAGTTTGGTAGTTAGTATAAATAGAAAGGTGGTGGAAGTAATTCTAATAATTTTATTTAAATAAAATTTATAGTACATAAAATTTCACTTACCTAGAAGATTCAAAACTAAATGCTGAGTAGGGGTAAATGGATCCTGTAGACTGAATGTTGAATAGCGACTATACTGAATCTGCCTCAATGCCTCGAAGTTTCCCAGAAGAATATCACCAAGCCACTGGGCGTTTACACAAGGTATCCTCCACTCTTTGGCTTTTTCATACTTTAAACCAGTTGGTCTTTTTTTTTAGAAGAAAACACATTTATTAAATATTAGAGTTGTCTACTGTCCAAATTTGTATTTATTTTCAACAAAAGCCAATAAAAAAATTTCTCATAATTAATAGAAGTGGAAAGCAAAGCTGATGGTGATCCCTGGCTGATAATTACATGTATATTTCAAGGCTCACACTGGATTACAAGAATGCCTAGTACTTTTATCTTATGCCTGTTACCTAATTTCATTAGTTCAAATATTTTATAGGTATTTCTGCTAACATTACCATGAATAAATCATTGTCATTCTTTATTTAACAGTCTGATTCCCACAAATTTCTACCCCAAAACTATTAATATTACATACTACAAAATGCAGAATTATTGAAATAACCACTCTATTGTATGTAAATTTAGATGAAAAATGGTTTCGAAAATTTGCTTACTCTTTACAGATGAGGACTGTGTTGCTGCGGCATAGATAACCTGTATATTTGGCGCCTGCCAAATAAGCCATTAACTTTAAGTCATCTCTGTCATTATCAACAAATCCCGTCACAGAAATAATCTAAAGAAAAAAAGAGCAAAAAGGTTAAAAAAAACCCCAAAAATCTAAGTCCAAGTACTACTACTTCTACTTTTTAGTTTTTATTTTTTTTTCTTTATTTTTTGGCATTATGGGATACATTGGTAAAATCATTCCTTAAACTGTCAAGATCAGAATCTTACTAACAGTAAAAATGCTACACATAGCCCTCATAGGGAGAAAGAAAAAGAATAAACAGGAGATGCCAAATATACAAAAACCTTTTTTGGTGTTAATATGCCATTACTCAAGTAAGTTTAACACAGTTATTTTATAAAGCATATAAATATGAGTCAATTTTTTCTTCTTACTGATCCCAATTCTGAGATTACTTGAGTGGGAGAACCCACAATTTTCTTTCCTTTGATGAAATTCTCCCCAGCAGTGGTTGCCTTTGATGCAAGACACCTGATTATTTTTGGATTTTGAATGGTGTCAAAATGGAGAATCCATTAAACATCTACTATGTTCAGAAAACTGTGATTGTTATAGGGGACTGAAGGAAAATAAGGTACTTCTTATGAGCAGGCACTTATAAACAGGGCCCAAGTACACAGCAAAGCACTGACTCAGAAGACAATGGGGGAGGCTTAGGTAAGTTAGTATATGATTATTTGCTAAGGAAAAAGAATCCCTAAAGAAAGAAAAGGATTCTGCCTTACATGCTGTGAACATGGCTTTCCTCCTGGTGGGAATGCCACTGGAAAATGAAGGGCTCGATGAGGTGGGACCATTTTCTTCTTCTTCAAGACTGTATTTAACCAGTGTGCAGTGACACATCTCTTTCTTTCTCTTATCGCCTATCAAACACAAAATTAAAGACTTGTTATCTTTGTTTTGTTGCTACAAGATTAAACACAAACTTGTAAAGATGTATGAATACAATGCCACCATTATATCATTATTGGAAACCCCATAAATAAAAGTGTGCCTCCCAAAAAAAAAAAAAAAGAATTTCATGACATTTAGAATTCAATTTGCTACAGTAACAAACTATAACAGTGTAGCTGGCTACTTTTAGTACAATCTGAAAATGTTACATCTATCTGTTAAAAAGAGCCAGCAATATGGGACAAAAGCAACAAATTATTTAACAGCCTTAAAAATAACTTTAATCATGAATGAGGTAATATTCATGATCAACAAAAATCAGTCTCCTGTAAGAACACAGAGGGCCCAAACACAGAGGGTCTGACATAAGGCAAGGTATTAAAAAACATAACCATCCACCTAAAAGAGATTTCTACATTTTTAGTGGAAAAGAAGATCCAGTGAATGGCTATCCTCTTTAAGAGGGGTTTCTTGAAGGCCATTTGCCACATACACATTAACATCAAGCTGTCTACAAATAACATTTTTATGGGAAAAAAACATGAAGTTTCAGGGGGTAAAAAGAGTAATAGGAGAAAGCTTGTGCCTCTGCAGTTTTAGAGAAGCTCTATGAGGGATTTGCCCTTTCTGCCCTCATGGGCAAAGTCATACAATCATATGAAATCCTGCTTCCATCCACTGTGCACTCTGTGGCTAGGGCAGTGCCTGGAAGAAGTGTCTACCCTTTGCTTAGTACTACCTAGGAACTTCCCTTGCTTTATCCATTGCTCAGAGACAATGGTGTCCTCAAAGACATCTATGCCAATAAAGGGTTGATAAAAATTAATGAGCAACTTTCCTAATTTTAGAGGTAGAAAAAGTCCTTTCCAGAAATAATAATCACTAGAATCTTAAGACTGCATATAAAAAATGATGGACTTTGTTCCAGCAACAGCTGAGGCTATTTTCCTTACCTGTGCATACACACTACTGACTTGACTCTCACAGAGGAGGTGTGTGCATCGACTTGTGAACGTGGGGTCCACAGCGCCACCATGCGCCTGGATTATCTAGATACAAAGATCCAACCAAAGTTGTCATGGATTTTGATACTCAGGAGAAAAGAATAGAATTATAATTTCAAATAAGACAGCAATTAAAAGAATCCATCGCATACTTATATCACATATTTCCCCAAGGTATAAAGAATGTGTATTTACAGACTTTTCTACCAGCCCAATAAAATGAAAATGAACTCCAACACTCATAATCTGAATTTCCAGAGAGAAAGAGAAGACCAAGAGAATGTACTCCTTCTAAACCAGGGTTTCTCAGCCTAGGCACTGCTGACATTTGGGAGTAGTTACTTCTGTGTTGTGGAGGGTGTCCTCTGCATTGTGGAATGTTTGGCAGCTTCACTGACTTCTACCCACTACATGCCAGTAGCTGCCACTCTAGTTGTGACAACTAAAAATATCTTCAGATATTGCTGTAAGTCCTATGGGGGAAGATTCACCCCCCCCCCCAAAAAAGAACAGAAAAGCAAATTGGAATAAATACCAAATGTTTATTTTTAAAATAGATTCAGTTTGGGGGGGATGAAGAAAGTGTTCTGCATCCTGACTATGATGGTTACATGGCACTAGACATTTATCAAAATTCAATACCATACACTAAAAAAAAAAAAAAAATCACTGTTCCATTAACTACTTTTTAAAATGCAATGCTTATTTTTACTATATCTACTCATAAGCATAGTTTAATGAGGCATATAACAAAATAGCAGTTTTTCTATCCTACCCATTTTCCATTCCCACAAGCGATCACATTTAGCTCTTCAAGCTGTTTCTTCTGAAAATTACTAATATATTCTAACTAACATGTTCCATGCTGCTATTTCTTTGTTTTCCAGTTGTACATATTATTTACTGACCTCCTACAATGGAAGCTGTCCTTCAACATGGCAACACATACACACTCAAGTCTTCCTAATTTGGTTATATCACAATTCTTGTTGAGATCAGTCTTTGGGGATTTAATACAATACAGCTCAGTCACTTGTTTAATATGGCACCCTAAGATTAAATTCCTTTCTAGTATAACATTCTGTATTCCCTGGTGGCAATAATTGCCTTATTTCACTCTTCCCCTGCAACCTGTCTTTTTCTTAGTTTTTTAGGTACCTTTCACTATTTTATTCCCAAACTCCTCAAAGAAATATGTATGTGATGGTTTTAAAATATGTCCACAAACTATTTTATACTCTTCCCTCTAAGAGTTGGAGCTTCATTTCCCTAGCCTCAAGTATGGACTGGACTTAGTGGATCACTTCTAACTAACAGAAGGTGGTGGAATTGATACCACAAGACTCCCATGACTCAATAATGAAAGATCTGGTAACACCGTGGCTTCCTCTCTGCACTGTCTTGAGTCATTCACACTGTGTTGGGAGGACGCTCAAGCAGTCCTCTGAAAAGCCCAGAGAGGTGAGGAGCTGAGGTCTCCAGCCCACAGCCACATGAGGGAGCCATCTTGGATGTGATTCACACAGCCCCAGTCGACATCATGACTGACGTGACTTAAGATAGCCTGACTCGGGATAGCCTGAGTCACAACCAGCTCAATCTGAGGATTCTACCTACTGCAGGATTTCTGACCCATGGCAAAACTGTGCGATGATAAATGTTTACTACCTTAAGTCACTAAGTTCTGGGATAATTTGTTACACAGAAATAGGAAACTACTGTAGCACAGTTGACTCTTGAACAACAGGGGTCTGCTTAAAGGCGTATTTTCTTCACCTCTGCTACCTCTGAGACAGTAAAAACAGCCTCTCCTCTTCTTCTTCCACCTCAGTCTAGTCAACATGAAGGTGATGAGGATGAAGTCCTGTATGACGATCTACTTCCACTTAATGAACAGAACATATACTTTCTCTTCCTTATGATTTTCTTACTAACATGTTCTTTTCTCTAGCTTATCTTAAGAATACAGTATACATATAACTCATATAGCATATAAAATATGTCTTGACAGTTTATTGGCAAGGCTTCAAACTATCTGTAATTAAGTTTTGGGGGAGTCAAAAGTTATACAGACTTTTGAATGCATGGGGGATTGACACCTAAAAGTCCCAGGTTGTTCAAAGGCCAACTGTATATATTTCTTCTAAATCTATCAATATCTGTTTTTATTCATTCCCCCTGGAAGGAACTCCATTTTCCAGTATCAAGTCTGATTCTCTAGACCTACTTTCACATCTATTGAGATTTCCCTTTATTTCCATCCTAGGAGTTCCCTTTCCATGTCTGTGCCAGATTCCCCATTTCTTGGCTACCATATCTTCTTTGCTGGTATAGCAGTTTCCTAAGAAAAAGTAGAAGGGAGATACATTTTTGACTATAGAAGTCTAAATATATCTTTATTCCACAGTCTTATGATTGATAGTCCGGATATATTATTCTAGGTTGGAAATTATTTTCCCTTAAAATATTGAAGAAACTGTCAGTTGTCTTCTAGCTCTCACATGTTGCATCTGAGATGCCTCAAACAGTCCTGACTCCTGAACATTCCACATTTTCCCCTCTACTGAGCTTTCTTTCTCTGACAGAAAATAGTTTCTGCTCCAGTGTTCTAAACATTCACAGTTGCCTTATTATTGCTCTCTTGTTATTCCTGGAGACACATGTCCTTCAGCTATTTTCTTTCATAACTGTATTTTCAATTTCTTTGTTCCCAAACTCCTCTTATTTAATGTTGGATTTCTCGGACTAATCCTTTAACTTAAGAGAAAAAAATCCCCAACTTTTGTACACTATCTTTCATAACTAAGTTTTGTTCTACTTCTTAGGACAGCCTCTAAATGCTGACTTCTGACATTCCTGACTTTAAAATATCTGCTGCTGTCACTCTCAGAACTGCTCCCGGCAAAGGCTACCAAGGCTACCCGCGTCTCTGCACCGGCCAACCACACATCTCCTTGGTCAACCTCAGATCCAGCACTATACTATCCAAAACACACAGCTCATCACTTTGCCTGTCCCTTACATGCTTTAAAGACTATACGAAGACATATCCAAACTCCATAACATGGCATATAAAAAAGGTGTGGAAGACATACCAGCCTTGTCTCTTGCCCCTTGTGCTTCATGGATCCCCAGCGCATGTCCTTTGCTCCTCTCCTTATCAGTGTATGCAACTGTACACCTTTGCCTGTGGTGTTCTTTCTGAAAAATCCTCCTCCTAATTCCTTCTCCAACTTATCCTTTAGGACTCAGTTCAAAAACCACATCTGCCAGGAGACTTTTAACACACCACCCCTGACAAATGGGTGAAGGTCCTTTTTCAGGCTCTCGTAACACCCTGTGCCTATTTCTATACCAGTTTCTATTTTGCTGCTTCCATTGATCTGTGACAGTGTCTGTTTCTTCTACTGCTCTATAGTTTTCTCAGCTTCTATTTATTCGGCACATACTCTCCAGGTCCTGTGGCATGCCTGGCACACAGCAGGAGTCTAAACACCAGGCATGCTTATAGTGAAGCATATTCAAGATGTATCTGAGGCAAACTCAAGTTTAGTTTTTACAAAAATAAATTTTGATTCAGATTTGATTAATGGCATTGCAAAAAAAGTGTTTACTTTTCTCATTTATTTACTTATTTATTTATTTTTTGAGTTAGAGTCTTACTCTGTCACCCAGGCTGGAGTGCAGTGGCATACTCACGGTCACTGCAGCCTCAACCTGCTGGGTTCAGGCGATTCTTCTGCCTCAGCCTTCCAAGTAGCTGGAACTACA
>CAUYQG010002525.1:0-35565 GCA_963574415.1 Tarsius wallacei
TTAAGGATTAGATGTACAAATATGCTTCGTTCAGACACCCTTGGTGATAAAAGGTGTCTCCCCGTCCCCAGGCAGATATAAGCCCAGACTTTCATGAGAAAAAGCTGCACTGGGACTCCCATCCAGATCTCTCATCGCTCCTAATCACACATCCTGACCCCTTACTCCTAGTGGCCCGTCCTTTGCATCTGTCCTTCTAAATTCATTTTATTCTAATAAAAAAACAAAAAGCCCTTAGGAAGAAGGAGCTGGAATCTTCCAGGCAATGGATAGTTGAGGCTCCTTGGCAGAGGTGAGCATTATGGGCCTGGCATCACATAGGATCTGCTTTGGCCCTCTGGCTGTCTCCTTCCCCCTACGTGGATGGCAGATGGCCTGTATTTTTAATAATTAAAAAAAATGTAGGAGGGAAATCAGGCTCAGCGGGAGGAATTTGGAACCATCCAGGCAGCACGATTGAGCTGTGGATTTGTTTGTTTGGAAATTGGAAATGGTGTCTTCCCATTAAGCATGCCTGCGGCATCATTTCCAGGAATTTTCGAGGGCCCTGAGTAATGATTTTCATCAGCAGGTCTCTGCTGGGGATGTTGAATGGATGGGAGTCACGGGTAGTCCCTGGCACATTGTACTCGGAGGACTGTACAACCCAGGGCCCAAGATGTGCAGTTTGTGAAACCTTCACCACCTCGTCCCCTCTTAACCTTACAATAGACCTGGGAGGAAGAAATTCCAGATGATTACACAAATCAGCTTGCAAGACCAGCTTCGGATCATCTAGAGAAAAAGAGAAAATGCCCAGCTCTAAGAAGAAGGTAAAGGCCTCTAAAAAGAGATGGTGGAGGCCCGAGATCCTGTGGGGTTATACTATAGAGAATGGAATTGACTGCTAACTTCATTTGTTCTCTGTTTAGTGGAGAACAGGAGGCACTGAGGAGGAAGTGTGGACTAGGAATCCAGACTCCCAAGTTCCTTGTCCTGGTATCTCCAAGCCATGTATGTGGCCTTCACCTGATCATCTTCCCTTTTGGAGTCTTAGGTTTTTTTTTTAAGAGACAGTGTCTTGCTTTGTTGGCCAGGCTGGAGTAGAGTGGGGTGATCCTAGCCCACTGTAGCCTTAGACTCCTGGGTTCCAGGGATCCTCCTGCCCCAGCTTCCTGTGTAGCTAAAACTATAGGTGCATACCACCATGCCTGGATAATTTTTAAAGCATGTTTTAAGACATAGGGTCTTGCTATATTGCCCAGGCTGCTCTAGAACTCCTGGCCTCAAGCAATCCCTCTGCTTTGGTGTTGGGATTGCAGGTGTGAGCCATCATGCCTGGCCTCAGTATTTTTATTTGCAAAAGAATAAGACTGAATTCTACAGCTCAGAGAGGTTGGAGAAGCATCATTCCTTTATATAATCTGATCTTCTGCTGAAGTACAGAAAGATATCGGTAGCCGAGAAGGTTGTGAGGCGTTGGTGACGTGACCACAGGAGCTACTGTATTTTGATTCAGAAAGACCATTGGCACATCAATAAACGTGGACAGCATGGAATGGGTCAAGTAGGCTCAGATATGGGGTCTCCGAGGCCATCTTTTTATCTTTAATCGGCCACAGAAGAGCTGGGGACTCAGAGAACATTTATCTGACTGTCCCTTCAGCCCTTTCCCCCTTACCTGCATCTCCCTTCCTAGGTTGAGGCTGAATTACGATTTCTAGAGTGGGTGGAAGCAGCTCTGATTGTATGAGTGGCTGGCTGAGCAGAGGACCGGTCCCCAGAGCCCTGCTCTGGCCAGTCTGGAAGTGGTATCTCAGCCCCTCAGGTTCTGGCAGGAGGAGATGGAAATGGACATTCCAAGGGCCTAGGGAGGAAGGCAGTCTGCCCCTCTTGCCTCTCCCCTCAGCCTTCTGGGCTGGTCCATGCTGGGTCCTACTGACCAGCTGCCACCAGGGCGAGTCATCCCAGCAGATGGTGTGCAGTGGGCTGGGAGAGGCACGGCAGCCAGCAGAGCCGACAAGCCACCCTCTGTATTTTGGGAGGTTCTGTTCCCCAAGTTCCCTGCTCTTTCTCTCCTCCCTCTGCCTCTTATCATCCAGCTCGCTTCACCTCTTGGTTCCTTCTTCTGTCCTTCCACTTTCTGGCTCCCTTCTCCCTTTCCCTCCCCTTTTTCTCTTAACTGCCCCACCCTTTCCTTTTTTTCCCTCTTAGAGAGTACAGTATTTGGCAAAGAAAGAGCCTTCTGGCTACCCCGAGGAGAGAAAGGGGATGAAGTTAGAGGTAGGACCCTGTACATAGCCACAGTGTTATATGAAGAGGGTGGAGAGTAAGTTTCTTGGCATCATGTATTTCTGGCCAGAAGCCATGCACTGGAGGAGCCCCTTCTGGCTCATAGTAGAAACCTCAGCTCAGCACCCATTGGCCTTGGTGTGCTGGAAGCAATGTTGTCAGCTTGGAGCAGGGGCCAAGGCCACAAGTGGATCGGTTATCTGCTTAGAGAAGGAAAAGGCTCCAGGGCGACCTTCCAGGTCACAGATGGCCCCTCCTACACACTTCACCCCTCTTATCATTTGGAAGGGAAAGTGGCGATGCCTGTTTCCCCACCCATTCGTCTCTTTCTTCTGAAAACAGAACCCTCTGAGTTATCTTCTCTCCCCTTAGGAGCCCAGGTTCTCTGGGATACTGTCCAGGATGATGGCAGCACTAAGGGTGGTCTCAGACTCTCTCAGCGAGACTCCAGCCTCTCCTGCTCTGACTGTCCCCCCTCCCTCCTGGATACCCCACCCCACAGGAGCAGGGGCAGGCAGAAGAGCTCCTGGGGTTTCCCCTAGGAATGTATGCATTCTTAATCCAAATTGAGGCCAGAGATGGCCCCAAGGGGAAGGGAAAGAAAATGGATTGTTCAAAGAAGCCCAAAGAAAAGCGACTTCTACTTCTCCAGGGCTGCTCTAGACTTCCAGGCTCCACTGGAGATTATCAAGCTGCACTGCCCAATAGAAGATTCTCGCAAGGGTAGAAAATATTCTGTGTTTGCATTGTCCAGCATGGTAGCCATCAGCCGCAGACAGCTACTGAGCACTTGCAACTTGGCTGGTGCAACTAAAGAGCTGAGTTGTTCATGCAACTTCAAGTCATTTAAATATAAATAGCCACGTGTGGTTGGTGGGTGCCAAATCTAGCAGTTCTAAAACATCGGGGAACCTGAGGAATAGTAGTAACCCTTACCTAAACATAAATGTGTTATAAATATCACTTTACTTATTCCTCTTAACAGGTAGCTCAGCATCTGGCGTATGTAAAAAGCTCCACAATGGATTATTTTAATCCACAAAACAACACTTGAATGGAGGTATTGTTCTCATCCATATTCTGCAGTTGAGGAAGGAGAGATACAGGGAGATTAAGTCATTTGCCCAAAGTCACTCAGCTAACTGGTGCTGGGACAGGATTTGCAAATGGCCCACCTGACTCCAGAGCTGTGCTTTCTCAAGTACCCTATATATTACCAAAACTCTCATGACCTGGATTCTAATCTTGCCTCTGCTACCCACCAACTCTGTGACCTTGGCCAAGACATTTCTCCTTTGTCCTCAGTTGGCTCATGTATGAAAAGAGGGGGTAGAAGTGATGTATCCTAGGTCCTCTTAGGCTCTCAGGGTCGATTGTTCTGCTTCCCTAGGCCACTCAAATGGGACTTCGGGGCTGTGTCCAATCACACTCTGAGAAGGACAATCCATAGCTTTGGACACTGTGGACTTCTTTGAGGACAGCACTATGGAAAGAAATGTTGCCTTCAGCTGGGGGCATGGACCAGGGGTTCCAGGGGCAGGCACATTTGAAATGGGTCTGGAGGAGAGGGTAGGCGGTGGACTGGCAGAGATAACGAGAAAGTGGAGCAGAGGCAAGATGGCAGCAAAGACAGCAGGAGGGGCCCGCTTGTGTTAAGGCTGCCCTTTTGGAACCTCTTCTAGAAACCCACTTATGAAACACTCCTCCAAGAACGGGGGTATAGTAAGAAACCCCAAAGTAGTAACAGGCTAGGGTGGGGGTTGTCTAACATTTGTTCTGCTTCTACCAAGTGTACACTGTGTCTCTCTTCTGAGCTGGCTGCAATAGTTCCAGCTCTCTCCCTTCCACTGCCAGGGGGATAGTCTGTGGGGGTTGATGGTGCCTTGGGCATTTTCTGCTCAGCCTATGTGACTTTCAACATGTCCTAGAGCACGAAGCATCCACCCTGCCCTGTCTCCAGGCACCCAAGCAGCTGTCTAAAATCTCCCAGGCAGCATTCTTGGCCCCTGCACACTCACCCCACTCTCGCTCCCGGGCTGTATTGCTTATTCCCTTGGAGCTGTCTCCGCCTACTTCTTGCTGGCAGATGCTGACACCGCCTGCCACTGGAGAAGTCAAGTTGTGACTTCAGCCAGGTCCTGTGATCTAGCTGAAGTCTCTGCTTCACCCATGTAGGAGAGACCCTTGAGAGCTTTGTGCGTTATCAGTCACTGTGCAGAGTCTTGTGGGGTACCCCCAGGTGAATAAGTAAGGTCTGCTTTCCAGAGGCTCAAGGTGTCTCATCTCAAATACCTAGACATGCAGTAGATAATCCAAGTGGGTCTACTGCGAGACCACAGGGAGAAGCGGGGATGAGCAGAACTCAAGCCTTGTTCCCTCTCCATCTCCAGCTCGTTATTCCACAGCTCTACACAAAAACGGGGGCAGAATATGCTCAGTGCTCCTTTTTACAAAGAAAAGCCAGAATCTAGATTGTAATTTGAAATTTCCCCATTTGAAAAAATGGCACGCCAGCCAAAAAAAACTCGTGTCTGGGTGAAAAACATTCCTGTTTCTTTCTTATACACTGGTAAATTCCTGAAGACGTGTTGGGTGAGTGGTTGAAGAAAGGAAGGAATGAGATGAGCTGACCTCTGGAAGTTGCCCCTCCCTGTATGTGCCCACGTTGACACTGTTTGCCTGCTTCAGTGTAGACAGAGGTCTTGTTTGCACCAGAGCAATTAACTAGATAATTATCCCCTTGGAAACATTAATCACTAAGACCAAGTCAACACAAGAGCAATGGGTACGTATGCACTGGCTGCTCTGGGGTTTCTGAGGGGGTAGATTCCTTCTGCTTTCTTTCTCCCTTGCAGAGTCAGAGAAGAACTGGAAAATAGTTTCCTCAGAGCATGAAGTCAGAAGTTTCCGAGTGAAGGCAAAGCGGAGAAGGAGGCTTGGAGTTCCCCCAAAGCCCTCCATCTCACAAACACCAGCATTTGCTTCATATAAAACGTACATTTTTATAGTATTGGTTGTGCATTTAGTGCCCTCATGGGATTGTAGATACATGCACTGTATTGCGTTTTTGACAGGTGTATTACTCAGGGTTCTCCAGAGACAAGGAACCAATAGTGTGTGTGTGTGTGTGTGTGTGTGTGTGTGTGTGTGTGTGTCTGTGTGTGTGAGAGAGAGAGAGAGGTTTTAAGGGAGTAGTTCATTCAATTGTGGGGTCTGGCAAATAATATCTGCAAGGAAGGCCAGCATGCTAGAGATCCAGGGAAAAGTTGAGGTTGCAGTCTTGAGTTCAAATGCAGTCTAGATGCAGAATTCCTTCTTTTTTCAGGGATCTGAGTATTTCCTTTTAAGGCCTTTAACTTATTAAATGAGGCCCACCAAACATACAGGTAATTTACTTTACTCAGAGTCTACTGATTCAAATGTTACTCATGTCTAAGAGATACCTCTTAGCAACATCGAGAATAGTGTCTGAATAAGCACATGGGTACCATAGCCGTGACAAGTTGACACGTAAAATTAACCATGACAGCTGGGTTGCCATCTTAAAGTCTGTCAGAGTGTTCTAAACAATACATATAACTTAATGCCTATAAGAGGTTGTTGGATACATATGTGACCAGTGTTCATTCAGATGGTTGTCCAAATAATGCTTTTTACAGAGTTAGTTCATTCTCTTGATTTTTTTGGTCATATCAGTCATCAAACAATCACAAATTAATGTAGTGATTAACTCAAACAGGTAGCAAAGGTGTTTCATTTCTGTGACAATTCTGATCAACTGTTGATGGCTCCTTGGTGTGGTAAATGATAAAGAAGCTTCAGACTGATCTCACCTCAGAGGGAAAGAGTGTTGTGTTTACTCACCCACATCTGCGATGGAGCAGGAGTGGAAGTGGTAGGATGTGTGGTGTGTATACGCCATTGAAGATCAAGATCAAATTGCCCCTAAGGAAGAAAGACATCAGAGAGGAGAAATCATCTGAGTGGGCTCCCATCCGTAAGGACCAGGCTGAGAATGAGATATTTGGAGTCAATCTCCTAACTCGTGGTGCAGAGTACCCCTATCAGACAAGAAATATTTAATGTTCACACCTATCAAGTGACTAGTTACCCAAGCAATTTTCTCATTTTCTCTATGGCTTATTTGTTTTGTTAGATAAAGTTTCATATTTCCTAAAGGAAGCATATGTGTCACAAAACTGTTAAACCACATCCCAAATTTTAACCTGTCACATTTTTCTTTCATTTATCTTTAAGGGTACTATGCCTCAGCAACATTTTACAATCTAGGACAGTGATGTCTGATATGGTAGCCACTAAGCTCTTGTGGTGCCGTGTACTTGAAATGTAGCTAGCTGAGGAAATACATTTTTAAATGTTATTTAATTGAAACATTAAATTTAATTAGCCACATGTGACTAGTAGCTATGGTACTGGGTAGCACAAATATAGAACATTTTGATCATTGCAGAGAATTCTATTGAAGAGTGCCAGCCTAAAACAATGCCCAATTTATTTTTGTCTTTCTTTGCCTTTTACGTTCCTTCCATCTTAAATGTTCAAGGCTTGACATAAATAAGACTTTTTTTGTAGCTTAAATGCCAAATTTATTTTGACCATCTTCTATTTTATTTTATTTTTTAAGCCTTCTCCTAGTTTGGGTCCTAGCCAGGGCTGAGCTTGAGGTAGGTCTGAAGAGGTATATGGCAGGCAGCCCTGTCGATTTGGCATAAGAGCTGGGAGTCCAGGATGCTGGTATTGATAAGAAGGGAGTCTGGGGAAAAGAGCAAGGCCAATGCGTGTTGTTCAGTTGAGCTGAATTTTTGTACCTTTCTGGTTTAAAATGCCAAATCCGAACTCCTATTCCATTTCTATACTTAGTTTACATTCTTGATTCTTTCTCTCTCTCCCTTATGCAGCACAAGCTTTAAAGGTTTTCTCTTATGATTTGTTTATTATTTTTCAGAGCTTAGCTTTGACATAAGAAAAGAGTTTCTGGGTCTCCTCTGCTATTATACTGCCCTATGTTTCCTTTGTGAACTTGACCGCTGCAGTAATGTTGCCTCTTAGTACGATATGGTAAGAACACAGCCTTTAAACTCCAGTTCAGCTACTTCCCCTGATGATATAGGGCATGTCACTTAATCATCTTGTGCCTCAGTTTCCTCCTTTGTAAAATGAGGATGATACTAATGACAGAAACTACTTCCTAGGTTGTTGGGAGAATTAGAAGAGTGCTTGTCATAAGACAGAATTGCTACTGCAGGATCTATTTACTTGTTTCTCCCTACTCTTAGATGGCAAACTCCTTGAGGGCAGGGGCTTAGCACAATGCCCTCCATAAAAGGAAGGCATAGAAGACTTTCATAAATACTTTCTTAAGGAATAAGGGAGTGAACCACTAGGGTCAGGTAATCACTTCCCACTTCTTTCAAATGTCCCTGCATGAACTTTCAGATCAGCTCTAACCCTCAACTCCTGGCTTCTGCCACTCACTTCCTCTTGTATCTCTTTTGTTTCTGTTTATTCTCCTTTTCTCAGTCCCTCTGCTGATGAGGTCTTTTAGGGGTCATTGAATCTATATCCCTATTTTCAGCGAGTTCTGACATTCAATCATCATCTGCTCCAGCTTGGAAGCTGGGCCTGGGGAAGACATCCAACACAAAGATTTTAAAAAATTCCCCCAAACAGGAATTCACTCTCCCTTAAGGAAAGTCCCGGGTTGCAGACATGAGGGCATTGGTCTGTCTTCCATGATGCCATTTCCTGGGCACTGTGGCAAGGAAATGGGTGGGGTAGGAGGAGATGGTGTTACTGACCCTCTCCTCAAAGGATTAGATGGGTGCACATCTTCTTGCCATCTTGGCTATGATTGTGTTAACTAAAAACAGCCTCACCTTCTGGTTTTTATCACATGGCCCATCTCTCCTTCCTTCCATCTCTTCTCCTGGCACAGAGGTGATTTTGTCCTGTCTTTGGCTTTTTTTGAAATATCAAACCCCATTGCATCACGGTGCCCCAATCAACAACTTGTTCAAGCCAAGAACAAAGAAATCATAGCTGCTTCTTAAATTCTCCAGAGCGTCCTGTTCCAGAGACACACTAATAACTGTAGTGCTAACACCATCTTTCAGATGCAGTGCAAATGAAGAATTCCTTCAGCCCACAGCCCTCTGGGCTCGATGTCTAAGACATAACCTGGCCTGTCTGGAGTCCCAAAGAGCATGACTCTGATCTATTTTAACTTCTTCCAGGCCCCCTCCCATGAGTCCATCTCTAGCAACTTTCCTTTCCCCAGCCTTCTACTGCCCCCATTTTCTTTTTGGAAGCCACAGTTCTGACATAAGTGAGCCAGCAGCCAGTGGGATGCCATGCTTGCTATCTGGTACGATGAAAGTTGACAGTGTGGCCTTGATCTGACTCCAGACACCCCTTCCTTAGCCAGATGGAGTTTTCTGGTTCAAGTGGCTCACCCAAAGGGTGCCTTTCACTTCTAAAAATTAAAGCCAGAAATACCTAGATATTAGGGAGATCTTGTCTATGGCAAAATCCAGTTCTTCCTTTTTTCTCTCTCTTTCTCTCTTTCTCCCTCCCTTGCGCCTTTCCTCCCTTGTTCCATCCCTCTCTCCCTTCTTTCCTTTCTTTCTTCTTTCCCCGGTTTCACGATTATTCAATGCTCATATGGCAAAGGAACAAAACCAAATACTCAATTAATTTCAATTCCTGTTTTCTAAAACTTATACCGGAGTGGGAAAAACATAATTATAAGCAGATAACTACAAATGAATATGAATACAAAAGTGTAATCACTGGAATAGCCACAGGGTTCTGGGAGAACCCAGAGGGGGAACCAAAGCCAGGCCATGCAGAAGGAGGTTCTCCGTAGAGGAAAAGTGTTTCTCACATCCTGATCTGTAGACTCATGGCATCCCATGCTACATGAGAAAAGTTAGTACATGTGTGTACGAATTCACATTTCTTGAAAAATATTGTCTTTTTTTTTGAGTTGGAGTTTCACTCTGTCACTTAGACTGGAGTGCAATGACATGTGCCTGGCTCACCATAGCCTCTGCCTGCTGGGCACGGCGATCCTCCCATCTCAGCACCCTGAGTAGCTGGGACTACAGGCACATGTTACCATGTCCCGCTGATTTTTTGTTTCGTAGAGGTGAGGTCTCGCTATGTTGCCCAGGCTGGGCTCAAACTCTGGCCTCAGATAATCTTCCTGCCTTGGCCTCCCAAATGCTGGGACTGGAAAATATTGTCTTTAATCTGAGAGTCTGGTATCTAATATAAAATGATGGTGATATTAGGTGGTAACAGTAATTACTGTTTTGTGTCTAAATCTTTGATAAGATAAAAGAGGGGCAATCACATATCAGTCCTCAAAATTGTTAGAAATGTTACTGATCCACGAAACCTCAGTGCTTAGGAAGCTCCGACTTAAAGCATGAGTAGGAGGTTGGCTGGCAAAGGATAGAGCATTTCTGACTGAAAGCACCAGAACTGGGTACTGGTGCAATGTTTCCCTGGCTTAAAACATGCACTGCTCTTCCTATGCAAATACAGTGTCACAGGACCAACACGTAGGGAAGATTTTGTATGATTTCCCCAGTAGAGGTGATGGAATTTTCACTAAGTCTTTCATAGTTTTACACCTCTTCTTCTTCTTGGCCAGGGGAATGCATTTGTCTTGTCCCCAGGATGGAATGAAAAAGAAAAATGGTTCCCACTGGGGAATCATCCATGACCTTGGGTCATTAGCTGCCTTCACTGAGGAATTGACTTCAGCATTACAGAAAAACTAGTTGTTCTATAAACAGTGGCCAACATGGCAGAAGGTGGAAGTGAACACTGACTTGGGAGTCACAAAATTGTGCTCTACGTCTGGAAGGAACCTGCTGTTTCCTAGCTGTGTCACCTTGACTGTGTTTCTCCTCTTTTCTGCCCCCAGTTTCTTCATCTGCAAAAAAAAAAAGGAGCTGAATAACTTTAGACTAGTGATTCTCAAACTTTAATGTGCATCAGTTCACCTGAAGGGCTTGTGGAAAGTCATATTCCTGGGTTCTACCCCCAGAATTTCTAATTCAGTAAATCCAGGTAGAGCCCAAGATTCTGCATGTCTGAACATTTCCATATGATGCTGATGTTGCCGGTCCAGGCACTGCACACCTTGGGAAATCCTGGACTAGACATCCTTTCTTTTTTTGAGTCAGAGTCTCACTCTGTTGCCTAGGCTGGAGTGCAGTGGCATGCTCACAGCCACTGCAGCCTCAACCTGCTGGGTGATCCTTCTGCCTCAGCCTTCCAAGTAGCTGGAACTACAGGTGCATGCCACCACACCTGGCTAATTTTTTGATGTATTGTAGAGATGAAGTCTCACCAATTTGCCCAGGCTGGCCTTGAACCCATGGGCTTAGGCAATCCTCTCACCTCGACTTCCCCAAAGTGCTGGTATTATAGGCTCGAGCCACTGCACCCAGCCTAGATATCCTTTCAAATCTTTCATCCCCCATGTACTGTTAGTCATTCTTGTCTTTGAAGAGTTTATAATCTGATGAGCACTTTTTCTGTGGGAGGAAAGGAGATTGATGACTCCATTCTCTCAGTTTCTAATCAAATATTTATTTGCACACACATGACTACGAGACACAGAAAGAAAGACTACCACTGTCTTCCCATCCATGCGTTACTGAGAACCTCTGAACTGTGAAAGAGCATTGATTCCTACAAGTCACTCTGTGTGGACAAATCTATTACTTGTGGTACAGGGACATGGAGTGTCTGGAAAATTAAGATCAACAGATGGTGGTAAGTCTCCTCCCTCCAAATACTTTTTCAGAGATGACTGGTGAAAATGATGTGGAGAGAGGCTGTTTGTTTATACACATCAGAATGAAGGAAGCAGATGATTAGTGGAGATTAGATTAAATTTGCTTGCAGATTAGTGTGTCCCAGTCTGGGTCACCATCACCTTCTCCATGTTCCCAGCATAAAGTTTTGTTGTGTTATTCTTATCCCATCCCCTGGTGGATACTGGACCAGGGGACATAGGCAGATGTGGCTCCTGACACCTGCTGTAGAGCCTCGGATCCAGTTGCTGTTGGAGATGGATGGGCATGTAAGGACAGGGCTTAACTGGCCCAATGTAGAATGGGAAAGTATTTATGTTCATGAAGAGCTTTTTGGGGTTTAGGAGTAGAGGGGTCCGTGGGACTATGGTCCTATTTGGAGGGCAGACAAGAGGTGGCTTAGAATACACGTGTTGGCTAGCTTTTATGCTGTAGCTCACATCCTCTCAACTTACATTTCTGCTTTGGCCACTGCTCCAGCAAAAGCTGTGTGTAAAAGTAGTCTGACCATGATCCCAGCCGTGCCACTTATCTCCCGCTTTCTGCCCGGGTTTCCCTGCTGTTGTGTGGGAATCCAGGGTGAGCCTGTTCAGACAGTCTGAAGTGTTAGGGAGTTAACACTCTCTGGGGCAAACTTGACCAATGTGGGACTGGAGCTAGGGGACAAATACTCCTCTCTTGTGGTTTCAGACATTTCTGAGGCACATGGTTCTTCATAGAGTCTTCACGAGTATGGAGTCCCTACTGACCCTGGGAACCTAAATAACTTACTATCACATCCTTGGATTCGCATTTCCTTTCTTTCAGTTTCATTCTTCCAGGTCCTCCTCTTTTGTAGTCAGGGGTTACTTCCTCAAAAGAAACGACTTCCATGCAAGTTCTTGTCTTAGGCCACTCATTTTGGAGAACAAAAGTTAAGATAATTACCACATTTCAGATAGATGGCAAAATTTTAAGAAGAATGAACAGCTTAGATTTCTGAGCACCATCAATGTGCTACTTTCTGTATCTTTGTTAATTGTTTTGAAAATGAAGATTCATTTTCATCCTTATTAAAGTAACACATATATAGTTTAAGAAGTCAAATAGCACAATATAATAAAACAACAGTCCCCAGCCCAATATAATCCCACTTGCCAAAGGACAGTGTGTTTAATTCTTAGCAATGTATCTCCATTGCTCTAAATACCATCTGTTTATCAATTTCAGAAATTACTTATTGAATACCTGTTATGTTGGATGAGGTCTTAGCTCTTATACTCTTCATGTCTACCCATTCCACCACTTTAATTATAATTTTATCAAACTATGATTAGTCTTACATTATTTTTACTATATAAACATTGTTCATCAATGATCCAAATGTTGGACTCAGATTTTTGGATCCTTTTGTCTATCTTTTTTTTCTAGAGTATATAGCCCTTTCTCCTGTCTTTTTTCTGTGTCTTGAATTTTTATATACTTATTGTTATTTTTCCTTCTCTAAACATCTCTTCATACTATCTTCTGTGTGAGAAAATGAATTTGATGATCTGTCAATTTCATTTCATCCTGGACTCCTAGGTCCTGCCCCGGACTCAGCAGGGTTCGCTGCAGAGCTATTACTCTGGGTCTTCCTTCTCCCATTTTTTGGGGGACCGTTTTCTTTCATCACTCTCTGGTATTGGGTCCCACTTTATGTGTCCTCCTCCTTCTCAATTTACTCTCTATTATTCTTTCTTTTTGCCCATATATTCAGCGACCTCTTAAGCAAGGATGACTAAACGGCAAAAATTTTAAGACATTGTTTATCTGAAAATGTCTAGCTAACCATATAATTATTCTAGGGAATAATTTTTACTGCACTGACAACATAGCATCTTAATTACTTAAGTGGACTTATTCAGCCCTGTAATAAACCCACACATAAATGAAAACCCGAGAGATGTATAGAGCAGCGCTATCTTTCTAGAAATGTAATGTAAACCCCATATGTAATTTCAAACTTTTTGTAGTCACAATAACAAAAATAAAAAGAAGCAGATGAAATTAATTTTAGTTTTATGTTTTATTTAACCTACTGTTGCAAGATTATTATTATTTCAATGTGCAATAAGTATAACATTATTAATGAGATACTTTACATTATTTTTGGATGAATTTTTTGAAATCTAGCATATATTTTACACTGACCATATCTCACAGCCCGTCTGTCATGCCAGTTCCATTTCTAGGGCTCAGTAACACATGTGGCTAGCAGTCACTGTCTTGGCTGGTGCAGGTATAGAGGGGATCGAGATTAAGACTGTCAGTTCTCCAGCCAGGATCATTGCTTTCTAAGTATGTAACCTTGGGCAAATGATCTAACCTCGTCATGCCTCAGTTTCTTCATCTGTAAACAGGAAAATAATAACATGTATCTCAAAGAGTTGCTCAAAGAATTGAATGAATTAACGAATGTCTTTTATATGTGTTCCACATGCACCAAACACTCTTTTAAATGTTTACATGCCTTAATTTTAACTAATAATATGGCAAAGGCAGGTCATTGGAAAACGACAAACTCTTCAAAGAGTGAACATCATTTTTCATGTGGCAGTAATAAAAAATGGGCGACAATCTGACAAACTGTCTTAAAATGAATTCTAATGTAATTCAGTTCTTAAATGTGAAATGTAAAACTTTAATTATTTTCTATTAAGTCACAAAGCTATTCTATATTATTTTTTCCACAAAAGACAAGAATATCCTCTATAAAGGAAAAGAATAATAAAATTGACCAAAGAACTTGTACTTCTCAAAATAGACCAAGAAGATAAGCCAATAAACAGAAGACGTTTTTCAATGCATATATTCAACAAAAGATTGTTATTTAGAATATATAAAGAACTAAAAAAAAAAAGGTTAACAATTCACTTTAAAAAATAGACAAATAGGGTGAATGTGATAGTTCATGACTGCAATCCCAATACTTTGGGAGACCCAGGTGGAGGGATCTTGGGAGTTTGAGACCAGCCTGGGCAACATAGTGACACTGTGTTTCTACAGAAAATTAAAAATAAAAATAACAGCCAGTCATACTACCACATGTTTGTAGTCCCAGCTATTCAGGAGGCTGAGGCAGGAGGATTGCTTGAACCCATAGTTCAAGGCTGCAGTGAGATATGATCACACTGCTGCATTACAACCGGGGTGACAGAGTGAGACACTGTTTCTTAAAAAAAAGACAAAAAGAGTAAGCATTTTGCTAAACAGGATACATGAATGGCCTGTAAACATTTGAAATAATGTGCTACATCATTAGTAATCAGAGAAATGCAAATTAAAAACCAAAATCACATATTTCACAACTTCTATACTGGCAGAAATTAAACTACCTAACATAATATCAGGTGTTTAATGAAGCTATGGAGCTTAGGGCATTCTCATAGAAATTGTTAAAGTCTACCCTGGGAATGATTTTAGATTACCTAGTGAAGTTGAATATGAACTCAGTGCTTGTCCAGCAGGGTATATACTCTGGAGGGTCCATGGTACAGATGCAGCAGGAGACAGGTATGAAATTGGCCAACAGGGGGCACGGTGGCTCACACCTCTAATCCCCAGGTGAGAGGATTGCTTGGGCCCAGAAATTTGAGACCAGTCTGGACAACATAGTAAGACTCGTATCTTTACAAAAATATTTTACAAAATAAATTAGCTGGGTGCGGTGGCATGTTTCCATAGTTCCAGCTACTCAGGAGGCTGAGGCAGGAGGATTGTTTAAGCCCAAGAGTTCGAGGTTACAGTGAGTTATGATCATACCACTGCACTCCATCCATCCTGGGTGACAGAGCAAGACACTCTCTACAAAACAAACAAACAAGCAGAAAAACAAAAACAAACAAACAAGAAATTGGCTAACGTGTCATTGTTCACCACGCATGAGCTAAAGAACAGCCAGAAATCCACTCGCAAGAGATTGGATAAATAAATTACAGGACTTTCATTCTATACATCAATGAAAAGGATAGACTTTCATAGGCATTTCATTATGGATAAGCCTCAATAGCATAACAATGGGCAAACACAGAAAGTCGTAGAGTAAATATAGTAGGACACCACTTGTGTCAATTTCAAAAGCAGGCAAAGCTAAACAGTGTGTTGTTTACAGATATATATGTGTGGTAAAATTACAAAGGAAAACAAAAAAGAATTGAAACAAAATTTGGCACAGTGATTCCTTTGAGATGTGGAAGAATACAATGAGGCAGAAATGCATAAGGGATTCAAAGTTACCAGTGGGCCTTGATTTCCCCAGTCAAATTGGAGCTGCAGGTGTTTGTTATATAATTATTTCAACTATACATGTATATTATGGATGCCTTTTTAAAAAATGTATGTTGTACTTCATAATATAAGAACAACTGATTAAATTTCTGTTTAGTGCCAGGGCTTTTGGACTATCTGGCTTTACTTGACTGGACCCTGGAATTTAGGGTGATAAAGCTGTGAGTTAAAGTTTTATTATTATTTCTATTTATTTTTTTTATTGTTATTTAGCTTTTATTTCTCTGCAATCCAACCAGACCAGGAAGGGAATAAGGAAAATATGGAACCCAAAGAATTGTAGTGAGAGCACAAAGATTATAGGGATACAGCAAACAAACGGGATGAAGGGGGTGCTCTCCTGAGCTACAGAAGGAATGATCTGGTAGTTCAAGATAAAACAAGTCAAATTTATTAGAGTTGTCCACCGTTAGCAATGGTGATCTTCTTGCTGGTCTTGCCATTCTTGGACCCAAAGCCTTCTTTTACCTTGCCAAAAACTGCATGCTTGCCATCCAACCAGTCAGTCTTAGTAGTGCAGATGAAAAACTGGGAACCATTTGTGTTGGGTCCAGCATTTGCCATGGACAAGATGCCGGAACCTGTATGCTTCAAGATGAAGTTCTCATCATCAAATTTCTCCCCATAGATGGACTTGCCGCCAGTGCCATTATTGCATGTAAAGTCACCACCCTGGCACATAAAACCTGGAATAAGTCTGTGAAAGCAGGAACCCTTATAACTGGATCCTTTCTCTCCAGCGCTCAGAGCACAAAAGTTTTCTGCTGTCTTTGGAACTTTGTCTGCAAACAGCTTGGAGAGACGTGGCCCAAGGGATCATCGTCAGAGGCAATGTCGAAGAACATGGTGGGGTTGACCATGGCTGGTGGGAAAAGGTTCAAGGTGGCGACATCTGCCAAGTGTGAGCTAAAGTTTCATTCAGAGACCCCCAAATGCCAATACCTGTAGGTCTCTCCTCTGGATCCATTCAGATTTCCAGAGAATCTCCAATATCTTGCCTGGAATGTGAATACCTGGCATACAGCAGTTCAGGGATCTAGGGAAATGGGGCGAGTAGTGGTGGGGCAGGGGCGTGTTTGCAGAATTCAACTCAATCTGTGGTTGTTCTTTCCATTCTTCCTCTCCTCCACTCTAATTTTAGCAAGGGTTTGAGAACAAACACGCATATTCATTCTACTGAATTTAACCAGAACTACTGCTCCCAATGACCCTTCAAACATAGGATAATAATCCCCATTTTACAGTTCAAAAAACTGAGCACACAATGGCAGGTGTGAACGACTCCAAGGTTCATCCTCTTTCTCCTACATTGCCTCCCTCCCAGCAAGGAGGCTCCAGGGTCTTGTAACAGTTCTGTATTCAACAGTACCTTGTTGTCTGACCTAGAGCTCTCCTTCTGCGAGTTTTCACAACTGCTCTGCCCTGGGTCTAAGGGACAACCTGTAGCAGGACCCAGAGGACTATAGTGACTTAGCCTGCTAAGCTGTGCTTTCAGCCAGGTATGTATAAATAGCAGTACCTCCCTTGGGTGCAAGCAGAGTGACCCTGACTCCCCATGCTCATGGCTTCACGGAGGGAGAGTTGCCTTTGGAAGCAGCAGCTATTCCCTGTGGCCATCAGCCTAGTGCGTACCGAGAAACACTTGGAGTGAAATTGTATCCAGCAGTGGTGGGGGAGAGAAAGAGAAGAGAAAGAAAGATGGGAAAGTTATTTCATGTTTTTTTCTTTGACAACCACAAGTTTCCTGCATTCCCTTGGAACCAAATTTCTGTTTTGACTAAATGGAAAGTCTCCGGAGAACAAGGGCTGATGGAGGAGATTTCTCACTAAAGCACCCTCTGTTGCCTTCCATCAGTGTCTCTTTCTCCCCCACCCTGGCCTCACGTGTGCCCCTTTCTTTCTGCCCTCTCTGACCCTTCTCTGCTATCTCCATCAGCTGCTGGTGGAAAAGACACTCTGCACCTTATTATAGGCCTTGCTTGCAGGGTCATGGGAAGGCCACTTCCCTGGGGGATCAGTGGGATGGGGCCATGGGGTCAGCTGCTGACAATGGAGGGTATGGTTCAGGCTGGAGGAGGTCACAGGCCCATGAGCCTAGCCTGAAGGGCTTGGCTGCTTTGCCTGCTCTGTCAGCCCTAAAGTCCCCAGGTGGTCCCAGGCAGATTTTCACCCAGAGCTTCTCAGGCCTCGAGACCCCTGTAGTCATACAGGCAGGCATGGGACATGACCACTCTTGTCTTTTAGAGTCAAAGTCTATTAAATTTTTGACCAGGAGAGGGTAAAGAAAAAAAAATTGTGTCACAGAAAACTACCAATAAGAGGCAAACCTACTTTTCCCTCTAAAATAAAAACCACTTGCTCTGTCCCCAGTTCTCAGCCATCCTGTGGCTGCAGACTGGGTTGCCACAGCCTCATTTTTAACCTCCAGTGGCCACAGGTGTTCCTTTCTTTCTCTGTCATCAAGATTTAGAGCCTGCATTGGCCAGCTCCACCGGACCAGTAAAAGCTGGAACCTGTCATCTTCTAGATTCTGCTTTTAGTGTGCTTCTTTGAGTTGTATAACAGGAAACACAAGTGAACGTGCAGAAGTAGACTCTGCATTCCTTCAGGACAAGGATCTTGTTATTTTTAACTTTTAATTAAGAGTACAGAATATGGACATTGCATGAAATAATAGCATTGCTGTCATTATTCTATTTATTGAGAGGTTTCATGTATCAGAAGCTGTTCTAAGAACTTGATATGCATTCTATCATTTTCTCCAACAGTTCTATGGGGAAGGACAATTATTTTCTTTTGGAATCTGAAGCCCAGAGAAATACATGCCCAAGGGCATAGAACTAGTAAGTTATATGTATGCATGTATGTATATATGTAAATGTATGCACAACACATATACAAACACAAACACATATCCTCACTCTGTAAGGGCGAAAATAATTCTGAAAGTTTAGCAAACAGGCTGGGCACAATGGCTTATGCCTGTAATCCCAGCACTTTGGGATGCTGAGGAGGGAGGATTGCTTGAGCCTAGAAGTTCGAGACCAGCCTGGACAGCATAGAGAGATCTCATCTTCACAAAATATGAAAAACTTAGCTGGGTGTGGTGGTTTATGCAAGTCTGTATCTCTAGCTATTCAGGAGGCTGAGAGGTAGAAGGATCACCTGAGCCCAGGAGGTGCAATGAGCCACGATCGTGCCACTGTACTCCAAACTGGGTGACAGAGTGACACTATGACTCAAAAAAAAAAAATGAGCAAACATTTATGGAGCTGCACTGTCCAATTGTCCAGTATTGTACCAATTCTGAGGGACCCAAGATTTAATCAAATATGGTCACTTCCCTCAAGAAGCTTATGGTTGGAGGAGTGGGTATATATGTATAATCACAGCGACCTCCAACATAAGGCAGTTTATGTGGAACCAAGTGCAGTGGGCTATGGAGGAAGTTAACGAACAATGATCATGGGAATCTGAGAAGGACAAATCAGAGTTCTCATGTGGTGAAGGGAAGGACAGTCTAGGCAGAGGAAGGTCATGGACAAATCTAGGAGGTATGGAAGGACAGGACGGCATTTGTACCTTTCATCCTGGTGAACATGTTATCTCCTTAGTTGTAGTTGGGGTATAAACCAATGCTAAAAGCTATTTCAGGTGATTGGTTCATTGAAAGACCAATAATGAATAAATACAACATGAATGAAAAATGAAGCATGAATTAATGTATGTTATTAGAATATTTAGATGGGGTACACAAATCATTTAAGAATGAGGTCTCCCTTGGTAACCAGATTTGCAGATGGCTTCCATAGCTAATATATGCTAATTGCCTAAGAGAAATATGTTGAGAGTTGCTGGTTAAAAAAGAAGCTTGGATGGACACAGATAACCAGAGAGCATGTATTGCTGTGTAGGTGAATTTGGAATACGTATCTAGAAACTTGTGACATTTTCAGGGCTCTGTCTCTTGGTTCAAGGCACATGGAAGACAGGTGACTTTCGTGGTTATGGCTGGCAGTAAGCACAATTTAGTTTGGACCATTCGATAAAATTGAGAGCAACTCTGTGGAATAGCTCTGGGGGAAGGAGAGGACAGGGAGTGACAGTAAAATGAATAATAGAAATACCCTACCTAGATGAAAGATGAGTTAATGGTGAAAAGGAGTATCACTTTCTGTGATAGCCAAAGACCAGGGTTGCTTCAGGGTGTTCCTGTCTAAAGACCCAGGCCTGTAGTTCTATGACTTTTTTGTGACTAAGTAGGTAGGAAGAAAAGAAGGTTTAAAGAAGAAAAAAATGACCTAAAAACAAAAACTCTCCAGACTTGAATTGGCAAGAGTTGAGAATCATTTGCTTTGGATTACAGGTAAAAGCTGAAGAAAACCAAGACATTTCAGCAGATTTCTTAATAGGCCAGGCACAAACCCAGAAAGCTTTAGAAGGTAGGGGCCGGGTGGTGAGAATTCGGATACAGAGTGATTGCTGAGGAGACCCATCTCTTAAGCTGACCATTCTACGTGCCCATGACTGTGGCCTATGCACTGTATGTATGCTCATCAATCTCTTTGCAGTAAACATCATACTCTGGTCCTTGTGATGACTGTGGGAGCTTTGGGGGAGCCATGCAGAGTGAGAGTTTGTGTACTCAAGGCTGAACCCTCAGGTAACATGTGTGCAGGTTCTCAAGCAGCACAAGTGACCTCAAGGCTGATGGTGGGAGTCTTGTGATTCATCTACAACCTGTTCCAAGGGTCCTCTTGATGTCTCCCTGCACTGACTGCCAACCTTGAATATCATACTCGCTCACATGACTTCTCCTTTCTACGCAGGAGGGGAGCAGGGCAACTTCTTAAGGGGACATATTTCTTTCTGCGTCAACTCAGGATGATTAACGTGGAATGTTTAAGCATGTACTTTCTGTTTGAGCCTATGCAAGAGTCACCAAATCAGATGAGATCATAGATCTGCCGTCTTGGCTATTCTGTCTGAGCTCAGCATCTATGGGCTTAAACTCAAAGAGACTGTATTTCAGACCACACTTCTTGAGAGTAATGAGTTCTTCTTGGTATTGACTTAATACTGCTGGCACATACTTATCGTGCTATGCTGGTAAGATGTTTTAAAATGATTTGAAGTGTTTTTGCAAATTCTTATTAAAAAACTTTTCCTTTCCATTTCTTTTAATCTTCGTATATTGATATCAACCTCTTTATAAAATTTGGCAACACTGCAATGTTCTGGTTTTTTTTTTCCTTTTAACATTGTATTTATTTCCTATGCTGCTATAAAAAGTTACCACAAACATAATAGTTTAAAACAACACATATTTGCTGTATTACAGTTCTGGAGGTCAGAAGTCCTAAAGTCAAGATGTCAGTAGGGCCGTGTTCCTTCTGGAGGCTTAGGAAAGCATCTGTTTCCTTGTCTTTTTAACTTCGGTAGAGGCTGTCTGCATTTCTTGGCTCATGGTTTCATCTTTAATCTTTAAATCCAAATATCTTCCAATCTCTTTCTCTCTCTGTCCCTCTCCTTCCATTATCACATCACTTTCTGACTCTGATCATCCTGTTCCCCTCTAAAAATCCCTTGTGATTATATTGGGCTCACCTGAATAATCCCAGATAATCTCCTAATCTCAACATCCTTAAACTGCAAAAGTTCCTTTTACTGTGCAAAGTAGCATACTCATAGGTTCCAGGGATTAGGACGTGGACATCTCCAAGAATATTCAACCTACCACAATCATTACAATTGTGAACTTAATTGTGTTATGATTACTGGCTAATAACTGTATACAACATACGATTTTCTGTGATATTTATCACTAAGTGGTAAGGGACAAGTTTCGATGGATTCTAGTTCATCTTCCATTGGGGCCTCTGACACTTGGTAACAAGCAAGCAAAGAGGTGTAAATAATGCTTGTGCATCATTTTTCCACTTCTCCAACATTATGCTGGACCACAGCAGATAATTACTATTTGTTGAGAAATCATAAGAAAAATCAATCCACAGTTAATTCAAATTTTCACTTTTTTAAAAGTAAAGAATCAGTATTACTTCCAAATAAGAATGAGTGGTTCTGGATGGATTTATTTTTGTCTCTAATGACAATTTAGATACAATAATTCAATCAAAAAGTTATTATTGATAAATGCTGAAGAATCTTTGTGTGTGTGTGAGAAAGCAGGATTTATTGAGAGGACAGACAAACTCCTGGGAGGGGACCCAAAGGGGTTGCCCAAATGCTGAAGAATCTTAAAGCTTAGTTCTTAAGTGCCAGGTATGATGCTGATGTTTAACATTGTTTCATTTAATCTTCATCAAAACTCTGTGAGCTTGGTACAGTATTATTCTCATTCTGTAGGTGAACAAAATGAAGCTTGAAGAAATTTTGTAATTGTCACATTGGAACTGTTAACCTGGGTCATAGTGAGTCCTCATGGGATTGACAGCTCTAGGCTATGCCTACTCTCTACATTCTTAGCTTTGGCGGGTATTTCTGGCCTTAGTCCAGTGGTCCTGCTGATGCAGGGAGTGGGAGCCTCCTACACTACCCACCTCCACTTTTTCTTAGTCTTGGGATCTGGAGTAAGAAAGGATTAGCAGCTTGCCTGAAAAGCTAGAATTGAGAGCAAAGCCAAAGGGATTTTGCTTTATTTATCTTTTAGATTCTCCTCCTACAAAGCCCCTACACCTGGGCTTTTAAAAGCTCTAAGAGTGAGTGAATGAGTGGAATTTGCTAGGGGTGGAAGTAGGGGCAGGCAACAAGCACTTCCTTTGCTGGCAGCTGCGGCCAGTTTTAAAAATGTGCCACAGGCCAGCGCGGTGGTATCCCAGCACTTTGGGAGGCCAAGGTGAGGGGATTGCCTGAGCCCATGGGTTCGAGAATAAACTGGGCAACTTGTCGAGACTTTATCTCTACAATAGAAATAAAAATTAGCCAGGCACGGTAGCACCCTCCTGTAGTTCCAGCTACTTGGAAGACTGAGGCGGGAAGGATCGCCGGAGCCCAACAGGTCGACGCTGGGGTGGCCGTGAGCGTGCAACTACACTCCAGCCTGGGTGATGGAGTGAGACACTAACTCAAAAAAAAAGTGCCACATATTATAGATGGGAGCCTTCTTAAGTCACACTCTGACTAGCAGAGTGAGAAATGGGGTGCAGAGGACTGAGACTGGAGCCAGCAGGATTTGGTGGGCCAGATAGGTAGGGAAGGAGGTTGGGTTCACAAAGAAGTTTAGGGAGGCAAGATGAGAGATCAAGAGTGGGCTTCCTGGATACCTGTGCTGAGCCTGTCACTCAGGAACTGTGTTTTCTATACCTTTTCTTCATCATCATCATCATCATCATTATTACTGCTGCCTTTTTTTTGGACTAACTTTCCTTTGATCAGTGAAATGTGAATAAAAGGTCAAACCTTCGAGTGTTATCATGAGTATAAGTGCATTAATTTAATTTATAAATGTTAATAAATTTAAGTACATGTATACAGTAATATAATGTTCCTGGATAAATGACTCCAGCTGCTTCCCTTACAATCAAAGATGAGTGGCAGAAACTGAGAGAAACTGCAACTAGTTCACAAGGAGGCAGGTGGAATTATTACCAAAAACTCCTCTCAAAGGTGGTGGGAGCCTACTTAAGTATTTATACTTACAGTCCACAGCCTTTCACCCATCCCCCGAGGCTATATTAACAAAGGCTTGAGTCAATATCTCCTAATAATCCTTTGCCTATCCTGAGGCTAAGTTCCTTAAGTGGCCAGGAAAGGTACAACAATCAAAAGAAGCTACCTTGGTACATTTAGATAAAAACTTTGAATCAAACATGAGACATGTAAAAAACACCTGGTTTCAGAGCCTTGGTCTATAACAATAAAGCACACAGGATGATGTCCAGTTATGTGCTCATAAATGTGTGCTGCCATTAGTAATTGAAAAAGCATATCTTCCTCCATGATGTGCGTCAGAGAAGTGAAATACATAAAGTGGAAGGAGTCATAGGATTGTCAGATTTAGAAAACAAAAAATAGGCTGGGCACAGTGGCTGAGGTGAGGGGATTACCTAAACCCACGGGTTTGAGAATAGTCTGGGCAACTTGGTGAGACCTCATCTCTACAATAAATAAAAAAATTAGCTGAGGGTGGTAGCATGAGCCTGTAGTTGTGGCTACTTGGAAAGCTGAGGCCGAAGGATAGCCTGAGCCCAGAAGGTTGAGGTTGCTGTGGCCATGAACATGCCACTGCACTCCAGCCTGGGTGACAGAGTGAGACTCCAACTCAAAAAAGAAAAGAAAAGAAAAGAAAACCAAAAACAAAACATAAAAACAGAAACAAAAACAAAACAGAACTCTGAGTTAAATCGAATTACAGATAAACAACAAATTAACATGTAATATGTCCCATGCATTATTTGTTATTTACTGTGATACGAATTCAACAGATACTGTATTTTATCTGGCAATTCTCTGGGGGAGTAGGAGGGATGGAAAGAACGACAAATGAAGTCTCCACTTAGACCTAGGGGGATAATGCCGATGCATTATCAGCAATATTCCATCCAGTCTCCCTTCTTGTGTTATGTTTTGAGTGGACTGAGGCCAGGCAAGAGAGCTTCTCTCCACAATCTCTAGTAGCTGAGACTGGGCAGCCATTTCCTGCATTAATCCACTCCAAGAAACCGGAGCCTGTGCTATGATGCTACCCTGTCCTTTATCTCCCACCCTTCCCCCAAACACAAGGGAACACAAACACAGAGGCTTTGATGGAGAGGTTAAGGGGGAGAGGGTGGGAAAAGGATTTGAGTTTTATCAGAATAGCACCTGCAAAGATCCTTCCAGGGTAGGCACCACCAGGTCATGTCTGTGGCCTGGGGCCAGGCCCGGGGTGGGGGTGGGAAACATCAGCTGTCCAGGGGAGAAGAAGTCCTTTGAGGGTGGAGGCCAGGTGCAGTGCATGTGGTGTGGTAGGGTAGACCTTGACTCCCTCCTTTCCCATGACTGTGTGCCCACATTTTTTTTCTTTTTGGCCAAATTGTCACTTTTTAAGCATCAGGCAGCAAGAGCTCCTTTAGCCAGAATGTCAGCATTGTGGAACTATTGCATTTCATTTGAGAACATGTGTCTGAGAGAGACTAAGGGCCTCCTGGGGTAGGCAAGCTGCAGGTATGGGGACAGAACCCTGCTGCTTTGGGGAGTTCAAAGCCATGTTATTCTGTTCCCTGCCTGCACCCTAGGCTCACTCTAAACTAAATAAAAGAGAATATTTTATTTCTCAAGATTGCAATTTCTCCTAGCTCTCAACAAAAACAGCAAAGTTCTCTCTAAAGTTTACTTTACCCACATCTTTTGACTGCACTAAGCATCTCCTTCCTTATCTCTGTTGTTGCTGCCTGTCCTCTTAGGTGTTCTCTATTTCCTTTCTGCACCTTATGTCTACTTATCAGTAAAGGACAAAGAAGTCAGAGCGGTTCATTTAAAAATAGCCTATCTTGAGGTGTAGAGGGACTTTCCAAGCATGACATCAATGGAAGAAATCTACAAGGGGAGTAAAGGCGTTTTATTCTGCTTTGCTTTATTGCGTCTAGTAGATATTGTGTTATTTACAAATTGAAGATTTGTGGCAATCTTGTTGAGCAAGTCAGTCAGTGCCGTTTTTCTCAAAGTATACGCTTACTCACATGCAATGCTCATCAATGTCTCTGTGTCACATTTGGTAATCGTTAAAATATTTCAAACTTTTTCATCATCATCATTATTATTATTATTTTGAGTTGCCTAGACTGGAGCGCAGTGGCATGGTCATGGCTCACTGTAGCCTTGACTTCCTGGGCTCAAGTGATCCTTCTGCCTCAGCCTCCTGAGTAGATGGGACTACAGGCATGCGTTACCATGACCAGCTAATTTTTTTGTGTGTGTAGAGATGATGTTTTGCTATGTTGCCTACGCTCGTCTCGAACTCCTGTGCTCAAACAATTCTCTTGCCTCAGCCTCCCAAGGTGCTGAGATTACAGGCATGAGCCACTGCACCTAGCCTTTTTCATTATTATTACGTCTGCTATAGTGATCTGTGATCAGTGATCTTTGATGTTACTGTTGTATTTTGGGGGGGTACCATAAACTGCATCCATATAAGATGATGACATTAATTGATACATGTTTTGTAGGTTCTGTTTCACCAACCAGAACAGTCTCTTCCTTTCCTCAGCCCTCCCTATTCCCTGAGACACAACAGTATTGAAATTAGGCCAATTAGTAAACCCTACAATGGCCTCTAAGTGCTCAAGTGAAAGGAAGAGTTGCAAATCTCTAAATCGAAAGCTAGAAATGACTAAGGTTAGTGGGGAAGGCTTACTGAAAGCTGAGATAGGCCAAGAGCAGGCCTCTTATGCCAAAAGGTTAGTCAAGTTGTCAATGCAAAGAAAAAGTTCTTGAAGAAAATGAAAAACTCTGTAGTGAATACAAGAATGATAAGAAAAAGAAATAGCCTTCTTGCTTATATGGAGAAAGTTTTGGTGGTCTGGATAGAAGATCAAATTAACCACAGCATCCTCTTAAGCCAAAACCTAATCCAGACTGAGAGAGGCAAGGAAGCGGAAGAAGAAAAGTTGGAAGCTAGCAGAAATTGGTTCATGAAGTTTAAGGGAAGAAGCCATCTTTGAAACAGAAAAGTGTGAGGTGAAGCAGCAAGTGCTATAGCAAGTTATCCAGAGAAGCTATAGCAAGTTATCCAGATCTAGCTAAGATTATTGATGATGATGGCTACGTTAAACCACAGATTTTCAATGTACACCAAACAGCCTCCTATTAGAAGAAGAGGCCATCTAGGACTTTCAAATCTGGAGAGAAGTCAATGCCTAGACAGTCTGGATTGACTTTAAAGGACAGGTTGATTCTCTTGTTAGGGGCTAATGCACCTGATTGTTTTCAGTTGAAATCAATGCTCATTTACCATTCCAAAAATCCTATAGCCCTTAAGAATTATGCTAAATCTACTCTTCCTGAACAACAAAGCCTAGATGACAACATATCTGTTTACAGCCTGGTTTACTGAATCTCTTAAGCTCACAACTGAGACCTACTGCTCAGAAAAAAAAAAGTTTCTTTCAAAATATTACTGTTCATTGATAATGCACCTGGTCACCCAAGCGCACTGATGAAAATGTACAAGGAGATTCATGATTCATGTTGCTTTCATGCTTTCTAACACAATAACCATTCTGCAGCCCATGGATCAAGAGGTCATTTCAACTTTCAAGTCATATGATTTAAGATATACATTTTGTAAGGCTATATTTCATAGATGGCAATTCTGCTGGTGGATCTGGAAAAGTAAATTGAAAAAGGATTCACCATTCTAGATGCCATTAAGAACATTTGTGATTCACGAGAGGAGGTCAAGATATTAGCATGAATAGGAGACTGGAGGAAGTTGATTCTAACCCTCATGGATAACTTTGAGTGGTTCAAGACTTCAGTGGAGGAAGCAACTGCAGATTTGATGGACATTGCAAAAGAACTGAAGATATAATTAAGATGTAATTAAGCTGCTGCAATCTCATAATCAAACTTTAATGGATGAAATGTAGCTTCTTATTGATAAACAAAGAAAGTAGTTTCTTGAAATGGAATCTGCTCTTGGTGGAGATGTTGTGAACACTGCCCAAATGACAACAAAAAAATTTGAAATGTGATATAAGATTAGTTGATAAAGCAGTGACAGGATTTAGAGAAATAACTCCAATTTTGAAAGAAGGTCTATTGTGAGTAAAATGCTACCAAACAGAATTGCATGCTGCAGAGAAATCAGTAGAGGTGGCAAAAATCATTGCTGTCTTATCTTAAGAAATTGTCACAGCCACCCCAATCTTCAGCAACTACCATCCTGATCAGTCAGTATCAAGAAAAGACTCTCCATTAGTGAAAGCTCAGATAATTGTTAGCTTTTTCTAAGCAATAAAGTATTATTAAATCAAGATATGTACATTTTGTTTTTACACATAATGGTATTCCATACTTAATAGACTACAGTATAGTATAAGCATAACTTTTATATGCACTGGAAAAGCAAAATATTTGTGAGATTCACCTTACTGCAATATTAGCTTTGTGGCAGTAGTCTGGAACCAAATATGCAATCTCTCCAGGGTATGCCTGTATTGATAAATGTGTTTCCATAAACATTAAACACCTTTATGTATTTTAAAATATTACTTATAAAACATGCACAGGAAATATCTGTTGTATATATTTCTTATGTAAAGAGCTCTTACAAATCAATAACAAAGAGAAACATACATAACCCATGAAAAAATTTAAATGACCAAAAATTATATGTAGAAAAAATGTCAACCTGAATGATAACAATGGCGATTAAAATTAAACAATGAGGTATTATTTTGTGTGTCTAAATGACAAAAATATTTAAACAGTTAACACAAAGTATTGGCAAAAATGTAAAGAAACTGGGACTTTTCAAGTAGTGTAAATTGTAGTGTATAGTATGTATACAGTATACAGTATAATGTACAGTATTTTGGAGGGGGAATGAGGTAAACCAAATCAAGAAACAAAAATGTCCTTTCTTTTCAAGCCAGTTATTCTTCTTCTAGAAATCTTTCTAAGAAAGTAATTAGTATTTAATGCCAAGAGTTAGCTGTGAGGACATTCATCACAACACTGTTTATATTGAGAAATAACTTGAAATTCATGTCCAAAAATTGTTTTAATATATCATCATTCATTATGATATACTAATGTATTGTCATTCATCGTTCAGATTATTCTACAAAGACACTACGTGGTCACCTAAAGTCATGCTATAGGTCAGTGGTTTTTAAGCATTTTTAAGTGTTTGTCAGTGGAGTCTCCTGGGGTAGGAGTTTGGGTTCTAGGCTTCCCATTCCCACTGAGTGCTTTTTTGTTTTACATACTTGACTTCTCTGTAAGATTTCACTTGAACCAAGGATTTGTAGTTAAAAATAGTTTAAAAGCCACTCTTGGAGAACATTTAGCGAATTGCCAGATACCTTCTGTTGACCTCTCCAGACCCACTCTCCCACTTCTCTGCTGTGCTCTCTGCCCTGGGCAGCAGACCAACATGGACACCAATGGATCCCTGGTCTTCTGCTTCCAGTCGTGTTCAGTTGGTGGGAATCGCTAGCTAATATCAGAGAAAGGGAGGACAGAGAGACGGATTCTTCTGTTTCCTCCCATGTGAGATCACCAGGCGTTGATGTGCCTTGAGTAAAAAGTTCTTTCAAGAAGCCAGTTCGACATGGCTCTTCCCCCAGGTTTCCACAGCTACTTCTTGCCCTCACTCTTAGAGGTAGCAGAAACTCAGGTTACAACACTTTTGTTTGTGTTCCTCTACTGCAGGATTGCCACAGAACTTATTGTCATCCTTCAGCGTCAAAGAAGGTTATACAAGAATTAATTTTAATTTATTTATTGACCAAAATTTATTTTTATGATATATTGGACTTACAATAAAATATTTCTATTCAAAACTGTTTTCAAAAGTAAAGTTTTTTGTAAAAAAAACTAAAATAGCTAAGAAATAAAAGTCATTAAATCAAAATTATAAAAACTGTATTTAAAGTGACTATTTGATTTTAGAAATTACATAAACAGAATAATAATTATTCCTGATATATAATTGTGGTATTATGATATATACTCATACACTGGTTTTCATCCATGGTTCCAGGTTCATAACTGCCATAACCTTTGCTGTACTCTTTTGTTACAATGTTGGATGTGTTAGGTCTTAGGGGCAGGCCTCAGGAAACAGACTTTCCCCAGCCTTTTTCTATCCTCCTTTCACCTTCCCCAAGCCAGGACTCTCATCTTTCCCAGCCTTTCTGATTGTGGATCTTAAGACCCTCCCCAGAGAGGGTCCTTTCTTATACTCCGAGGGAAAGAATGCCTATGTCATGAAGCTTCCATAAAAGTCCAAGGGGACTGGGTTTGGGAGTTTCTAGATAGCTAAGTAAGTGACGGCTCCTGGAGAATGGGGAGCCCAGGGAGGGCATGGAGGTTCAGCGTATCTTCTCCCACAGTTCACCCTCTCTGTCGCTTCATCTGTGTCCTTTGCCTTTATAATAAACTGGCATACGTAAGTGTTTCTCTGAGTTCTTTGGTACCTTCAGCAAATTAATCAAACCCAAACAGAAGGTCATGGGAATCCCAGCTTGAAGTCAGTTGGTCAGAAGTTCTGGAGGCCTGGACTTGAGACTGTTATGTAGGTGGCAGGACTGGGGACTAAGCCCTTGACCTGTGTGATCTGACACTATCTTCAAGTAGATAGTGTTGGAATTGGAATTGGAGGATACCCAGTTGGTGTCTGCTGCTTGGTGTGTAGGAGAAAACCCTCACGCATTTGATCACAGAAGACTTCTTCTGTGTTGATAATTGTGGTGGTGGAGTGAGACTCGAAGGAAAATATTTTCCAAAAGCAATGATCATGTACTTTGGTTTTTCTGTTACTGTGTTACTGGCATTTTTTTTCTAATTATTTTTTATAATACTCTCTTATTATTTTTAATTTTTGAATAAAGTTTCCCACAATTTTCTTCCAACTTGTGTTTTATGATTAGTAAATTTGACATTGACACTTTCAAATGATTCTTTTATATACACCATATTATTTTTAGTCATGAAAATACTTTCTTAAGTGCCTGGTTAAATTATGCTATGTAGTACATTCCCAGTTATAATTGTTTTATGATGTATAAATATTCCAGACAGGCCAGTCACAGGGCAGTGACTCATGCCAGTAATCCCAGCATTTTGGGAAGCTGAGGTGGAAGAATGACTTGAGGCCAGGAGCTGGAGACCAGTCTGGACAACATAGTGAGACCCCATTTCTACAAAATTGTTAAAAAAGAAAAAAAAAATTTCCAGATAAGGTATTTTCCTCATTACTATCTTTTAACCTCTAATCATACAAGCTGTCTTTAACAAATATTTTTACAAAAGAAAACTTGTCAAATAAATTATTTTAACCATTCTTATGAAAGTTTAGCCAAACTTAAATGCTGAAAAACTGTAGTCCTTCTCAATGCTGTTCCATGGTTGTATAGGTTATAAATTTATTCAATTAAAAAATGGGAACTCCACCTAAAGTTAAATATTCCACAAGTTAAGATATTCCAAACTCAATTAAAGATTTTAAAAATGGTGTCTTTACACTCTTTTAACACTTTCAAATTTTATCACTTTTCCTCTTGCTTTTGCATTATCAATAACTTTCTGTTTTCAAGATGTTTTTCCATAATTAAAATGTGCTAAAACTTCAAAAGTTGAAGGTTTTTGGCACTTTATTTGCTGAATTTTTATATCAAATATTTCAGCTAATTTAAATGAACATAATTGAAATTTAGAAGACTTATTTGCAAAGATGTTGACTATAATTTCAGGACATTTAGGTTAATTTGCAATGTCATTTTTCATAGCTTCAAACATTTTAAAAATCCAACTGATGATATTAAAACAAAAGTAAGTTCTTATTGCTGTGCTAAAGAGGGCTATTTGTTAAATATTTATATTTAACATCAGCTCTGAAACAATTTATAGTTGCTAAATGCATACATAAAATACTGTAACTTTTGACAATTACAGCTTCTATAAATTTTAGAAACTATTGAATTATAGAATTTTTGGATGTATTTAAAATAATATGTGTACTCCAGGCAATTCTAAGTATATTTCTGCTCCATGGGCTTTTTCATTTGGAAATTTTTTAAACTATGATTTACATATATATTTATATATCAACATTTATATTCATATTTCCACTATCAAAACAAATGATTTTATCTTCAATGTCGAACTTTTTAACTGAATTTCAAGCATGTATAATTATGTCACATTAAACTTTTGTTTGAGTCTGTAAATGTGAAAGTTGAGTTATTTTTTGGAATTCAGATAACTGATTTTTTTTTTTTTACTTAAAAATCTCAAGACACTGATATAAAACTGATATTATTTAACTGCTTGGAACCAACATATTGACAGATCATTTTGTCTTTTTACAAATTTTATTTAGAATACTTATTTGATCTAAATGAAAGACCATGGTTCACAGATATGTAAATGCATTTCCTGTAGCTGCATGCGTAAAATTGTTTGGGTCACATCACAGTCTTTAAATTGTTTGGACTCACAGTCTTTTCAAAAAATACTATTTGGCTGGGAGTGGTGGCTCAGCCTGTAATCCCAGCACTTTGGGAGGCTGAGGCAAGAGGATTGCCTGAGCTCCAGGGGTTTGAGACTAGCCTGGGCAACTTGGTGAGACCTCGTGTCTACAACAAGTCACAAAAACTAACTGGGCCTGGCGGCATGCATCTGTAGTTCCAGCTGCTTGGAAGGCTGAGACGGAAGGATTGCCTAAGCCAAGCAGGTGGAGGCTGCACTGGCCATGAGCGTGCCACTGCACTCCAGCCTGAGCTACAAGAGTGAAATTCCCATTCAAAAAAAAAAGAATATTATTTAATGAAATGGATGTGATGCTTCCTCAGCATATTTGTGTTTTCAGTTTTTCATATAATTAGTGATATGACTATTCCTTGTGGTGGATCATAAATGTTGACAAACATTGTGTGCAAACAACATGTTCATCATCACCTTTTCTAAGAAATGGAGATTCAGTACTTAATTTTCATTAAATATGCACATTTTTTAGAACTCATTGCTGCTGAATTTATTATAAATACAAATCCTTATCAAACAAGAAAAATACATAAATCACTGTTGCTTTTTTTATAACAAAAATAAATGACAAAAAGTCATAGCATGCTTTGTTGCAGGATTGCTCATTTCCTGTATTCCTAACCTGTATTTTTCCACCCTTTCCAGTATTAGTCTCCTGGTAGTTACGAGCATTTCTCAGCTACCAAGTGGTTGTAGATTCAAGTGACTAGCAGGAACAGCAACACTAAATACATCTGCCACTACAGCTGAGAGTAGGAGATGCTGTCCCTAGCTGTGTCCAGGTACGTTAAAAAAATTGTTGGTGGTTATCTTAAATACTTTTCTTGGAAAGGGGTGTTAATTACATTGGGTCTGGCATCAGCAGGGCGATGAAAACTCATTATTATCAAAGGTAGTCTTCTAGGTTTAACTACAAGTTCAAGGCACACACATCTCACAGACTGAGCTGACACCATGGAAGATGCTGAAAGTATAAAAGGGAGTTTTCCAAACATATCCCACCTGATTTTAGTGCAACTAGTAGCAATAATATTTTATTTTAAAAAACATAGAATCTGGGAAATGTCACACTGAATATGATACCGAGATAACAGACATAGCCCAAGACTATCTCAAGCAAGTCTGGATGCCTGGTCACCTTATCTAGACCCCATTCATACTTTTGTAAACAGTCTTTTGTGCATAAACCCTTCTGGACTCATCCTATTTCAAGTGTGCCATCTGTTTCCTGTTGGGTTCCTGGTGGGTACAGTGGGATAAAAGTATTCTTACAATATATTGTTACACGACAAAAGCACATTACAAAGTAAAGTGACAGTATGATCCAAATTAAGTATTCTAGGTAGTTACATATATATAATTGCAAAGAAAGAAATCCTGGAAATATATACATCAAAATGTTGTTGTGTCCAGATGGATTACAAATGTCTTTTTTTCTTTCCTTGTTTTCTTTGTGTGTATTTCTAAAGTGTCTTTAGAAAGCATGAATTGTGCTTGCAATAAGAAAAAAATAAATTCTTATTTAGAAGTAGTTTGTGAGTGGGAATGAAGATGAAAAGACTTGTACTGCATGGCCTCTCTCCAGTGGTTCCCATGGGCCGCATTGTGTTTTCTAGTGCGCATCTATCTTGCTAGGAATGGGCACCTAATTTGCTTTCAATTCCCTGCTGTAACAAGCAATATCTAGTGAAATTCTCCCACAGGTTTTTGCTGAAGACCTATGGGAGAATCTCTCTGGGATGTTACCTAGAAGTGTGACTGCTGGTCATAGAGTGTATCTAAGAATAAACCTGACTTGATTGAGGACTCCTATATGTAATGACTACATTATCCTATACATTAGCCACCATGTCCATATCCTGATACCTGCCAATATGATGATCATAAAATGATATATTGTTGCTCTTTTTATGACTCAGTTACAAAGAAGTTTGTCTCTTCTGATTCTGTTTAGTTAACTGATTTTTTTCCCACCTGTGATTGCCTGTTCACATCTTCTGCTCATTTTCCTATTCTATCTTTTACTTTGCTGATTTCTGGGAATTCCTTATACATCCCTAAAGTATTCAAAGTTACCTACAAATTCAAAATTTTTTTTTTGTTAAACACAGATGATCAGTTCTCAGTTGTCCACAGTAAGTGTAAGAAATAAAGGTTTGACTTATAAACTCAAACTCATTCCAATTTAGTTTTGGAAGGTAGCAGAGACATATATTCATCTGTGAACATACCTAACCCTGATATGTCATCTGGGAATGGATACTGTCCAATTAGACTATTTACTCACAAATAAGTGGAAGTAGTCTTCAGTTTCCAAACATGCTATCTCTTACTGTCATGACTTAACTGGTTATTACAGAAGTTGCTTTTAGTTCAATTTAATAGGGGTCATTTGAATAATAAAAATGAAAGATAAATGCGTTAATGGTAACTGAAATTTATTGAGCATTACTATATATCAGTATGCTTTACATACTTTATAACCCGATCATATAGTTGCTACTAATATTCTCATTTTGCAGGTGTGACAACTTAGATTTGAAGAGCTTAAGTTCTTGCTTAAGGCCACACAAGTAGAAACTGTAAAATCCAGGTAAATTCCTCACGCTGGGAGAACTACTATGTTAAAAGAAAGAGCAAAATCTATCACAATTGTTCTTTTTACGGTCAAACTGATAAACAATATCTAAGAATATGATAAACAGTCTTGAAGACATCATACAGAGATAACAGAAAATTGGAGTTTATAAGCTTTGTTGAAAATATCTCATTCAACCTACTAAATTTATGGGTGCAGGAAATGATGCTCAGAGAGGTGATTCCATTTCTTCAATAGTACACAGCTGATTTGTAGTGGGGCTAGGACTAGAACCTATGCTTTCTGTCTCCGGGTCCAAGTGTTTTCCCTTAATCACTAAGGGAAAGACTGTGATTGTCTACACTTCATAGCACATCAGCAATTAGTCACATACCAAAGGGTTTTGGGTAAGCATGATGGTGCATTACCATAAAAAATAGATTTAAGCCTAGGTAACTTAGGCTATTATCTTAGGAAGTGAAGATGGGAAGGAGGTGACTCATTGATGTTCTTAGAAGAATTTTTGTGTAAAAACATTCCTTTCTCTCAGTCTTAGGAAGACTAACGACTACAGTTTGAAGAGTGGACGGAAGAGGAAGAAAGATGATGTTTATAATATATATACACAGATGCTCTCTCTATTTTTATATATGCGTGTATGCATATGTGCGTAGATATATGTACATATATATATCTGTAATTGTGAATGTGGGCTAAGTGTTTTCAATAAAAGTCATTTTGGGGATGCAAAGTGTTTTGGGTTTCCATACAGGAATGTTGTGAGGGAAGATAGTTTTTTCAGGATTCTTAGGGGTGGGATTTTGAGCAACTGAAGGACTAGCTGTGGGCGGCATGAAGCACAGCTCTCTGAAAAAGAATGTGACAGGAGAAGAGAGAGCCCACTCGAGTTTAGAGGGCCCACGATGAAAGATCTGACACACCCAGGTTTGGAGAAAGAGGACTCTACCCCAGTTTAAAGAGTTATCCAAAGATAGAAACAAGTCACTAGCCAGCAGGGGATAGTACCTATGGGAAGATTTGGCAGCAAATAATATGTATGAATGTTAACTGAAATAGTAGAAATTAAGGGTATGCTTGCCCTACCTAGGCATGGGCAAGTAAAAGACAGTGGGGACCCGGGCTCAGTGGCTCAGCCTGTAATCCCGCGCCTTGGGAGGCTGAGGTGAGTGGATTGCCTGAGCCCGCAGGTTTGAGACCCGCCTGGGCAACTTGGCGAGACCTCATCTCTACAATAAATAAAAAAAAATTAGCTGGGCGTGGTAGCATGCGCCTGTAGTTCCAGCTACTTGGAAGGCTGAGGCGAAAGGATCGCTGGAGCCCAGC
>CAUYQG010002526.1:0-13588 GCA_963574415.1 Tarsius wallacei
TTCCATCTTTTTCTGATTGAAAAACTGCTAGAGTTTTGCAGAGATTTGTGTGTTGATAGTTTCTGAAGCCATAAATTTCAGATGAAGAGTCCACTGAGGAAAATCAATATGCTCTTATAAAATAGAGAAAAGTAAGAAAAACTTAAACTACACATGACAAGCTACCCAAGATGGCTGTATTAGTATTTTATTGTATTACCCTTGTGTTTTTTCTATTCACATTCATGGCAGTCTCTATTAACATATATTTGTATATTTGATGCCATAGTGTAAATATAGTTTGTGCTCTGAGTTTTTTTAAACTTTACATTATACTATGAGCAATTTCCTTTTGTTTTTTCTTAATATCTTTTATGTCTGTGACTTTTGATTTAACCTTAGATTTTTTTTCAAAATAAGTAGACAAGTGTACTTTTTTCTTCAAAATAACTAGAGTTGAAATACTCTTCTTAATTATATAGCCTGGTTAACCACAGATGGCTGTCTTAATCCACAGTGTGCATCAGAACCCCCTAGAAGAATTTAGATTGTTGGGTATCCTTGCAACTACTTAATTAGAAGCTATGTAACATGAGTAGAACCCAGACAAACAAAAAGTCAGACCCCCAAATCTTCATAGGTTCTTTGAGTGTGTACCCCTGGTGAGGGAATTCTGCGATAATATTAAGAATTTATAAATCCCAATAGTTATTTTTTCTAGATCTGACTTCTCAGCCATCTTGGAATCTGTTTCAGTTCATTGATTTTTTTCCCCCCTTTTACCATGAGTCACGTTTTTGTCTCTCTTTGCATGTCTAGTAGTTGTTGACTATATTCTGCCATTGAAATGATAATGTACACTGGATATTCCGGTAGAGACTCTGGATTTTGTTATCTTCCTCTAAAGACAGCTCAATTACTGGCTGATCACCTTGAACTTGTGTAGGCTTGATGTTATACTTTGTTAGAGTGGATCTGTGGAAAGCCCAAGGCATTTCTAACTTGATAGAGCTAGTCCTGTGAACTCTTTTTTTCTGTGAAGCTAGTTGAGGATTGGCCTTGGGTCCTGTTAGGGAAGGTCTGGAGTACCCCTTCCTCTGAGACGTGTGCTTATTCCTGAGATGTAGTCTGGCCTGCTTGGATGCTTGGCAGGGAGGTCTCTCCATTCTGGTGGGTGGAACTCCAATATGCCAGCCCCACTCCATTCTAGTCTCTCTGTTCTCCTCTCTATCCCAAAGCGGCTTCTCCCTGGTAGACCTCGCACAGTCTCTCCCTGTGCTCACACAGCTGAGCCCTTGGCCAAGGACTTGAGGGCTCCCCCCGCCGAGACCTTGCCACAGATTTTACCTGCTCCTGCAGCCTGGCGCCCTGAGCTCTGCCTCCTCAGCCAGCAGGACTATGGTGTTCTGCTCAAACTCCTCCGCCCTGCTGTGTCTGATTGGGAGCTGTCCCCGGGCAGAGAGCTGATGTGAAGACAGCTCACCTGTGTGCTTCCGGGGACCATGCTTCTCCTGCTGCCTGCTGTCCATGCTTAAAAACTGTCTTCTGTGCTTTTGTCCTGGCGTAGAGTTTGTATGGTAGGAGGGCTGCTCTGTTACCAGTTACTCTGTCACACTTGAAAATGGCTTTTTGTGAAAGAACAACTGCATATCATTCGGGTCTGGGTTTATCTGTTTTAGGGTGGGAACCTCCTGGTTTGCTGTGAGACTGTGTATTAAAGTCAAAACTCTTGGTAGTAATAGAGAGAGTCATTTAGAGCAGATTTGAGAGGAGGATTGTTTGAGGAGGCTACTGAGATATTACATAAAGCCAGGGCAGGAGGGCCGGGTGCTATGGCTTATGCCTGTAATCCCAGTACTTTGGGAGGCCGAGATCAGAGGATCTCTTGATCTCAGGAGTTAGAGACCAGCCTGGCAACATAGAGAGACCTTGTCTCTACAGAAACTCAAAAAATTAGCCTGACATGGTGGTGCATGCCTGTAGTTCCAGCTACTTGAGAGGCTGAAGCAGAAGGATTGCCTGAGCCCAGGAGGCTGCGACTGCAGTGAGTTGTGAACATGCCACTGCACTCCAGCCTGGGCGACAGAGTGAGACCCCAACTCAACAAACAAACAAACAACCCAGGGTGGGAGATTCAGTTCAAGTACCTGGATGTGGGCAGTCAGGGTCCAAGATGTCTTTGTGTGTTTCTGTCAATCCATCCAACAGGCGGATTTGCTTGCTGTGTTTGTGCCCTGTACTGTGCTTGATGCTGAAATACAATGAAGAGTAAGAAAGAAATTGTGGTCTCTTTCATGGAGCTCATGGTCTGGGGGGTGAGACACGTTGACAAGGTAGAATGACAAGCTGGGGTATGAAGGAAAAGTGCATGGAGCTCTGGGCATGGAACACGGTAGTTAAGGTAGATGGTGAGCCAGGTGTGGTGGCTCATGCCTGTGATCCCAGTACTTTGGGAGACTGAGGCAAGAGAATTGCCTGAGGCCAGGGGTTCGAGACCAGCCTGGGCAACTTGATGAGATCCCTCTACAATGAATCAAAAAAAGTTAGCTGGGCGTGGTGGTGTGCCTGTGGTTCCAGCTACTTGGAAGGCTGAGACGGAAGGATCACCTGAGCCCAGCAGGTGGAGGCTGCAGTGGCTGTGAGCGTGCCACTGCACTCCAGCCTGGGCAACAGAGATTCTGACTCAGGAAAAAAAAAAAAGGAGTATTTTAAGCAATCATTTGAACAGACTGTATTTTTTCAAAATAAGACATGCTCATCCCTGATTTTTAGCATAGCTAGTCATTAAAAAAACAGACACTCTTAGAAAAATGGAGAAAAGAAGGAGGCTACTGAGATATTGCATTAAGCCAGGGCAGGAGGGCCAGGTGCTGTGGCTCATGCCTGTAATCCCAGCACTTTGGGAGGCCGAGGTCAGAGGATGGCTTGAACCCAGGAGTTGGAGACCAGCTTGGGCAACATAGACAATAACCTTGTCTACCCTGAGACTGGACGACTGCCACCCTTAGCCTTGAAGTGGGTGCATAACCCTTATAAGACCCAGAGAGCTGCCCCTTCGTCCGCAGAAGAGTGACTGGCCTGGCTGGGCTTCACCTGGCTAATTCTGCCGGCTTCTCCGTTGGTCTCCATCTCGCTCTGTATCTCTCTGTCCGCTTCTATTTCTGGACAGACCACAGCTTCTTTCCCTGCTCAGGGATTTGGTCCCCACCCTTCTCTCTTTCATTCACTGTACAATAGAACTACATTTTTCTTTGCATGCCTGGTGGTTTTAAGCTCCTCTTTCTATAAAAAGAAAATGAGGCCAGGCACAGTGGCTCATGCCTGCCATCCCAGCACTTTGGGAGGCTGAGGGGGAGAATTGTTTGAGCCCAGGAGTTCAAGACCAGCCTGGGCAACATAGCAAGACCCTGTCGCTACAAAAAATAAAAAGATTAGCTGGACATAGGGGTGCCCGCCTGTAGTCCCAGCTCCTTGGGAGGCCAAGGCGGGAGGATTGCCTGAGCCCAGGAGGCTGAGGCTGGGGTGAGCCGTGATTGTGTCACTGCACTCTAGCCTGAGTGACAGAGTGAGACTGACTCAAAAACAAGAAAAGGAATACAAGACCATTTAATTCTGTCTCCCTAAATATAAAATTAAAGATCTTAAGTCTCTGCCATGCTCCGCTGTCTGTGTTTTTGTTTTTATTGTCACTTGATCTTGGAAGAAAACTTATTCCAAAACCTCAAATGCTTTTCAGATCTCATGGCTGGTTCCCTTGGCAGATGCTTGACTGGGGTCTTGCCGGGCACCGGCCTGTGCTGGGCACTGGTGAGGTCGGCATAGCTCCTACTCTGAGGCAGAGAAGGGGCGACTGAGGGCACAGGATATACTGGACAGTTTTGCATGACTGTGCTGAGTGGGGGTGGGTGAAGGCGGCCTGAGGAACCAGGTGATGAGGCTTTCTGGAAGGGTCTGTGGGCTGACTCCTGTCCTCACAGCGAGACGCCACAGCTGATGAGGAATCCGTCTGTTGAATTCACCACGTGGGAGTAACTGATCCCACGGAACAAACCATGTCAAGAGACGGTACTTGGAAGAACTACTTTAGAGGAGGGGTCTTGCTGAGAAGGTGACTCACCAGCTGGGAACAGGGAACAGGTGGCAGAGTCAGCCAAGGGACGAAGGATATCCTCCCTGTCTTTGTCTCTCAGTCTCTTTTTTGATGGTGGGAGAGTGTGCCATACATGGAGCACAGCACATGCAAAGGCCCTTAGGCACAGGGGTCTCAGCGCATCTGAGGGGCTGAAGCAGGGCCAGTGCTATTCGGGTTTGGTTTGGAGGGTGATGGCTGTCAGGCCTGGACTGCAGGGCTGGTCAGCCTGGGTGAGGAGCCGGGGTTTTATTTATTCCAGGGCAAGGGGGAGGGAGTGACGGGCTTTAAGTAGGTGAGAATCGTGATTCTGATTTAACGTATTTATGACCACTCAAGCTTCTCTCTGGGGACTGGATTATGAGTTAGGGAAGAAGCAGGGAGGTGACATGTCAGGCTGGGGCAGTGCCCTGGGGAAGGTCAAGGTGGTGAGTTCTAGAAGGTGGCTGGAGGGGGTGCTCACCTGGGTGGGGGGCTCACTCAGCCAGCCGACGTAGAAAGCCTTGGGGAAGAGACTGTTTTCTTGGGGAAGATTCCAGGCTTGGTTTGGGGCAAAGAAGTACGACGGGTTCCTGAGGCATCCAGGCAAGACGTCCTAAGGCAGCTGGCTGCACAAGGCAGGAGCTCAGAGTCAAAGTCCCAAACTTTCCACCTCTCAGGCTGGTGGAATGTCACAGGCCACATGTCCCCTTACCAGAGACCTCAGCAAGCACCCACATGCAGGGCTTACTTGGCACACCCTCAGCAGCAACCTGCTTCTTAGCAATAGACTAAGGAAGAGACAGGATCACAGACAACCAGGCTCACGGGGGCCAGGCAATAAAGGAAAATGACAGGACTGGCCAACTGCCAGGAGGCAATAGAGAGTGGTAGGGAATAGGACGCGGCAGAGCGTATGCCTTGTTCCAAGGAACCAGTTGCCATCCAATCCCTATAGGCTGTGACATGTGGAAACGTGGGTCTGATGTTGCCAGGTTTTATACCTTTTCAAACATGGTTTTTCAAGAGGAGCTAGGAATCTGGATTTTTATGCGGAATTTCTGATTTTTAAGTTTTGGCCACTGAATCAGACTTTGAATTAGATTTGGCTCCTTAAGTTCACATCCTCTGGAGTGGATAGGAATGGTGCGACTACGAGACTCATCAAATATGGAGATAAAGAGAGGTTCTATTTATATGACTTCCAAGAATTGTTCAGTTAGGGAAGGAGCAGTTAGTAGCCGGATCCGGGTAGTTTCTTCGGTAAAACTCAGCCGGGCACAACGGCTTGCATCTGTAGTGCCAGCCACTCGGAAGGCTGAGGCAGGAGGATCACTTGAGCCCAGGAGGTTGAGACCAACCTGGGCAACATAACAAGACCTCCCATCTCTAAAAATTAGCCCAACATGGTGGTGCATGCCTGTAGTCCCAGCTACCTGGGAAGCTGAGGTGGGAGGATCATTTGAGCCCAGGAGTTCGAGGTTTCAGTGAGCTCTGATCACGCCACTGCACTCCAGTTTGGGCAACAGAGCAAGACCCTTTCTCTAAAAAAATTGAAAAAAAAAAAGCTGTAAGTCTCATTGACACAGAATGCATCCAGGTTCTTTTGCTGACGTTGGTCTGCAGGTATTGGCTGAGGGGAGCCGCTTGGCCCATTTGGGTGAGCCCCACCCTGTGGTGGAGGCCTGCCAGCCTTCTTGTTCTATTTCCGGACAGGATGCCGTGGTCCTCTGGGGGACAAAACGTCCATTCAGGGCAGTGTTGCAAGGTTGGGCCTCAGTGTTTCCACAGTTCTTCAGTATATGGGCTCCAATAATACCCCAGTTGAGTGTGGCCTGTGTAACACCCTTGTCATGCCTTTCATCCCTTCCTGGTGGCATCCAAACCCTTGAACCATATGAAATGTCCAAGAGGGAGTCCTTTGTTATCCCCCTCACTCAGCCTGATATGGAGGCTTCCAAAGTTTGTTCTTACCACTGTCGGGGCTGTGCTTCCAGCGGGAAGAGTGATCATCCCTTTGTTCAGGGCGTGATGGAGAGATAGCACTCACCTCCACATACAGACCTCTGGATCTTCTCAGACAGATGTGCAGACATCTGGAAAAAGCCTGGTGGCTCCTTTAGGAGGGATTCCTTATAGATGCAGAAACCCGACTGCCACGTCGTCCTGGGGAGCGGTGATGAGTGTGGCAGGGTGGGGAGCAGCCGGGGCACCTGCCTATGTTCCCCCCCCCCCCCACCGCCCCATTCTGGGGAAGCCAGTAATGTCTCCAGGCGTTCGTCTTGCAAAACGGACGACAGGCACGGACGCGCGTCATGCTGGAGTGCAGCTTTTGTGCCATCTGCAACTCACTTTAAATGATACCTAAGAAGGCAGGAAAGGAGCCAGATGGGGGTTTTTCCGTTCCCAGCTGGAGCCGGGACAGGGACCGGAGCCCCTCTGGCAACTGGCCCAGCGTGCTGGCTTCCATTTGTCTAATAAAATTTTGAGGCTACCCCCCCTCCCCCGGCCTTTAAGACATGAAGCCGGAAGCGGGTCTTGCTGATGTGAATTTGTCTTCTTAGGGCTGCTGTGTTGGCATCTATAGAAAGTTCCACCCACCCCTTTAGACAGGGAGGGGAAGAGGAATGCTCTGGTGACCAGGTGGCCTGAGCTTCGGAAAAGGTGGAGGAGGAGAGAGCTCTGGGCTCACTGGGGCTCATTTGCTCATTCATGTACTTATTCAAAATATTTACTGAGGCTGGGTACAGGGGCAGGGGAGGCTCACACCTGGAATCCTAGCACTTTGGGAGGCTGAGGCAGGAGGATTGCTTGAGGCCAGAAGTTGTAGTCCAGCCTGGGCAATAGAGACCGTGTCTCTACCCCCCCCCCCCAAAAAAGCACCTACTGTGTGCGGGACACTGGGTTTACAGTGGAGCTGACAGGCTGGCTGGGGGAGATACATGACACGTCTAATAAATAGAAAAGTTAAAGAGTACACTGGGCAGTGAGAAGTCCTATGGGAAAAAGCTACAGGATGAGCCCTGGAAGTGGTGGGGCAGGCCTCCCGGAAGGAGGCATTTGGGCAGAGAAGAAAGTGAGAGAGAGGAGAGGCAGGGTCTGGGATGGCGCTCTCTAGGCAAAGGGGACAAGGCCAGGCATGGTCTCAGAACAGAGAGGAGGCCTTTGTGGGGCGAGTTGGAGAAGAGGGGTGAGCTGATCAGGGCCTTGCACACTGCAAGTATGAGGCCTTGGACCCAGGTGGGGCAGGAGCCCAAGGGCTGGTCTGGTCTTGGGTTTCATCAGGGACCCTGCAGCTGAAGGATAAGAAGGGACTCGGAACTGGGGCCAGGGTGGGGGACGTGGGAAGGGATTGGATTGGGGGTATGATTTGCAAGTCGGGTCGGCTGGAGTTCTTGAGAGGCTGGCTGGCAGAGAGAGGCCACCTGTTTGTTGGAGGCTGTAGCCTTGGGCAAGGTTGGGTCCCTAGGGTGGAGGGGTCCACTGATTTTGGAGGGAGGGCATCAGAGATGACTTAATGCAGCCTGAGTTCTCATTTAAAGACGGAGGCAGGCCAGGGCATAGCAGAGGGGTCTGCAACGTTGGGGTTCTGGGGCCAAGCTCAGGAGGAGCCATCCTTACCTCCCTCTCTTGTCTATACCAGCCTTTATACCGGCGATTTAATTAAAACATTGGAAAAAGATTACAGTCCGAACCACATCCATTCACGGATCCGTTGATATTCCCAGCCCCTGCCCTGTGTGTGTCCTTGGCTGAAGGAAGCCAGGAGTGGTCATAGTGGTCATGTGGTAGGTCGGAGGTGGGCATGCTGGCCTCTAAGGAGTGGGTAGAGAGGGCCAAGCTGGGCACACCAGGTGGGGGCTGGCACAGACAGAGGGGCAGCGTGGTGATGAGGTGGTCCCTGTGTGGACTCACCTTCTTTCTTTTTTTTTTTGAGTTGGAGTCTCACTCAGTTGCCCAGACTGGAGTGCAGTGGTTGCTTCTGGCCACCGCAGCCTCGACCTGCTGGGCTCTGGCGATCTTTCCGCCTCAGCCTTCCAAGGAGCTGGAACTACAGGCGTGCGCTACCACGCCTGGCTAATTTTTTTGATTTACGGTAGAGATGAGGTCTCGCCAAGTTGCCCAGGTGGGTCTCGAACAAGCGGGCTCAGGCAATCCACTCACCTTAGCCTCCCAAAGCGCGGGATTACAGGCTGAGCCACCGAGCTTGGCCTGGACTCACTTTCTTACCAAAGATCCACAGCGAGCTTCAGCAAGTGGGGCTTTTGGTCCACACCAGGAGGTAACTGGCATGAGTGAGCCCTCAAGTAGGCAGAAAGCACAGCTTCCAGAATCTCGGAGAAACAGCTGCTCCCCAAAGAGAGACTAATCCTGAAACTTGTACTATTTCTGGCAACCAGTAGAAACACAGAGAGGAAACCTCATTTGTCTCTTAGACACCGGGCACCGTGGTGTCGCGGTGATGGCCACCCTTCCCCCTTTGCTCCCTGGAGTGACCTATTTGGTCTTCACAGTGACACCATGGAGCGTAGGTGGTCAGATTACTGTGCTCATTTTACAGGCAAGGAAACTGGGACATGGAGAGGTTAAGCACCTGCCTGGTATGTCATGGCCCCCTGGAGCAGGGTGGTGCTGGACTTGGGTACCGTCAGAGTCCACGCTGTGGACCACTGGCTTGTGCTACACCTGGGAGCGCACGGAGCACAGCAGCTCTGGGGTCAGTAGCTTTGGGACCCCGGGTGACTGGGCTGTGGTGTCTTTGGTTGTAAAGTGATAAAGACCTGCATCTTCCAGACTGTTTTGTTAGTAGTAGTTAGGATGCTACACAAGTGTGCCTAGGGCAACCTTTGACCCTGAGAAGGCGTGTCATCCATTGATGTTCTTCTGCTGAGAGCAATGGATACCTTTTTTTTGAGTCAAGGTCTTGCTCTGTCACCCAGACTGGAGTGCAGTGTCATGATCACAGCTCACTGTGGCCTTGACCTCCTGGGCTCAGGTCATCCTTCTGCCTCAGTCTTCCGAGTAGCTGAGACTACAGGCGTGCACCACCATGCTCAGCTAATTTTTTGAGCTTTTGTAGAGATGAGGTCTCGCTACATTGCTCAGGCTGGCTCAAACTCCTGGGCTCAAGCAATCCTCCCGCCTTGACCTCTCAAAGTGCTGGGATTATAGGCGTGAGCCACCGTGACTAGCTAAGGTATAACCATGTAGACTGAGTTTGGGTGCTTGTGACACCCTCCAGCTAGGGGCTGGATGTGAGGGTAAGACGGGACCAGCTTCAGAAGAGCTTCTTCTGTGACAGTGTGGCAGTGCCCGGCTGGCCATGTGGCTTGAGCACTGGACCCAGAGTCAGGCATTCGGGTTCTGCCCTGGCCTCCACCCTCTCCACCGAGGGACCTCAGGTGAGGCTGCCTGGCACTAGTCCTATGGGAAAGGGACATTTGCTTGCAATGGGTTTTCAGCGTCTGTCAGCTGCCACAAGAGAGAGGAGACCGTGACCATGCCTGGGACCCCTGCAGAGGCGCTGGACCATCTCTGACCCGCCTACAGGTTGAGGCTGGTGTGCAGAGTGTCCTCAGCTGGCTCTGGCACCCTTCCGAGTGCCCTGTGGGCTTAGTGGGCGTGGGGGCCAAGACCTCTTCATTGAACATTCAGCATTTTCTAATTTGGTCCCATGAATGCGCTTCTGACTGCCTCGAAGGCGCCAACTCCACTGACAACAGAGTCATTAACGGAACCATGGGGGGGGGCGGGGTGGGGTGGGCAGGAACACGGGAAGGCCATGGCTTCTCACGGGCCCTGCTCCCCCCCGCATCCTGGGAACAGTGTGGCTGTCAAGCCGTCCTTTCAGGACCTGCTGCGAGACTGTGGGTGGACTCCGGCAGTGGTCACGCCTGTTCACGGAGCACTCGCTCTCTGACAGGCACGTCGCACGGAATGGCTCAGACAGGCACGCAGTCCTTGCTCTGTGAATGGGGAAATTGAGGCTCAGGGGCCTTGAGCGCCTTCCCCAGTGAGCACAGCATCACTCGTGATGAACAGACCGACTCTGACCGAGCGTTTCAGCTTCAGGAGGTAGCGGAGCTGCTGCTAACCCCTTTACAGATGAGAATACTGAGGCTTAGAGAAGCCAAGTGGCTTTTTCAAAGTCACGTTGCTCTTCCAGGCGTGATGCCAATGCCTGCTACTAGGGTCAGTGCAAAGATGAAGTGAGTTAACGAGGTGAGGTGCTCAGCACCGGCCCCGAGTGTGGCCAGGGCTCAGAATGTCCTCCTTATTGTTTCTGCTTATTATTATTTATTTTTCCTCTAAAACATCTCGTTAAGATAAAAAAAAAAAAAGGAGGCAGCGTTTGTTCTCATGCGGAGGTTTTGACTTCATGCCGCATTGGGCTGAGTGTGGGTTCGATGCAGGTGGCATGGGGGGGTGTCTGGGCCCTCGTGTATGGAGTATGCTGTCCGTGTTTGGCTCTTGTCCCTACATGGTACCGTGACACGGGGATGGCCACCATCCTAGCCTGCAGGCAAAGAAGCGGACGGAGACTCAGGAGGTCAGAGGGCTTGCTCAAGGCTAAGGGCAAGCGGTCTGCACGCAGGAGAGCTGAACTGAAAAGCACCTCTGCTGGGGACCTCGGCCAAGCTGTTTCCACTGCACCACACAACCCCCAAGCCCACGGCTTAGGGGCGGTAACTATGAACACCGTGACACCAGTTAGAAGCATGTTGTTTGTGTGTATGTATATACACACACAGATACATACAAACACACATAAAAATTGTACCTATACAACATCCGACAATTAGGTTTCTGATCCATCCTAGAAAACGTGTTCCATACCTCATTGCTGAATATCACTACGGTCACCTTCGAAGGACTCTCCTTGGGGAGCTATGCACCCATGCCAGCGCGTAGTCCACTGTCAAAGCAGTTTTGGAATTCTGGAATGGTGGAACTCTTTTTCTGGACTGGTCATCAGAGCTGTCGTCATTATTTGTCGCGGTCTGACAGTTAAGTTTGCAAACTTGCCATGTACGCTTACATGGGCAGCACTGTACAAATAACTGTATTGGAACACCCTCCCTGCTCACCTGCTCAGGCCCCCGATGACTTTTTTCTTTTCCCGAAGATGAAGGAAATATTGAAAGGAAGACATTTGATGACATTCAGGACGTCAAGGGTAATAGGGCAGTGGCTCTGATCATCTGACCTCCTGGGGCCTCAGTTTCCCCAGCAGCAAATTGAAGAGTATGTTACTTATCCTTTAGGAGTTTTACAGGAGTCAAGGAGAATGTATGTAAAACACCCCTGAGCATGGTACTAAGTGTAAACCGCTCTGGGCTCTTTTGTAAGTTACTGGGATGAGGGGTGGGGGGGCGAGCGATAGGGGGTGGGGAGGTGAAATACCCTCCCATGGTGCAGAGTTTGGAAGGTGCAAGCCACGCTCAGGACAAGGTCTCCCCTTGCCCCTGGGTGGCTGCCCCCTCTTGCAGAGGCCCCAGGGCCACCGGTTTTGGGGACCCCCTCCCAGAGGGGGTCCATGCATGTTTGTGCTCGGGGTTGCCTCCTTGTCCCTGTGGCCTGCCCCAACCACACTGTCTTTGATGATGGACTTGGCAGGCTGCTAGGCGTTTTCAATTCCCCATACCTGATCAAGGCAGCTGTGATTGTCAGACTGAAAGCGCCATTGCATTTAGCTTTTCCAGATAGGAAGTGACATGGAGTTGGTCTTCTTGGCATTGCTTATGGCTTCTCCGTGAAGCCCTGGTCTCTGTGGCACGAACCCACCTTCCTACTTAACATTTGTTATAAGACTATAAATGCTATTCTTGGGAATATGGTTTTCAGAGTGTGTATCAGACGAACGTTTCTTAAGCCTTGGATTCTCCTGATCCTAGGCTCAGTGACATAAAATAAGTCATCTATAGGCACTGGCTTTGTCATGAGTCTGCCTATCTCTCCTTCCTCTGTTTGTCAGAAAATGATAAAGATAAAATCTGAGCAAAGGGAGGTATTATCAGGAAGGGCATGGGGCCATAGTCGGAATGAAGTGATTAAAGTGTCACGTAAGGATCACGAGTGGGTTTCTTCTTATCCTGTGTTTCTTCGACAAACATGGACCAGGCCTCGCCCGTAGGCCAGGTGCTGTGCTGGGTGCACCCTGCTTAGCTTGGTCCATGGATCAGTGACCTGGACCTCCCCTGGGAGCTTGTAAAAAATGCAGAGCCTCAGGCCCTGCTGCCTCCTGCTGTGGCAGAATCTCCAATAATAAGATCTACAGGTGATTTGTGTGCATGTTACTCTGAGGACAGGAGTCATCAAACATGCCAGCTCAATCCGGCCCACCACTTGCTTTTATAAATAAAAGTTTTATTGGTACAAGCCACACCTGTGTAGTCACCTATTGTCTGTAGCTGCTTTTGTCTTGTCACAGCAGAGGTGACTCCTTGCGACAGAGACAGTGAGGCCTGTAGAGCCTGAAATACTGACTGTCTTATCCTTTCCAGAAAAAGTTTGCTGGCTGGAAGTGGAGATAGAGCAGGAAGCAGAAAAGACAAAACTCTGGCTGTCTCGGAGCTGGAGTTCTGGCAGAGGAGACGTGTAGCCTGTACATCTGCTGGGTGGTAGAAAGGCGGTCAGAAGGAAAACAAGGCAGAAGTGGGGGCCGGAAGGTGGCTGTGATGTGGTGGGGATGCTGTTTGGAGAAGAACATCCTGAAGAGGTGACATTGAGTGGGATTTGAGTGTTGGGAGCAAGTAAGTTGTGTCTCCCCAAGAGAGGGAAAGTGTGGTAGGAGAGGGAACAGCCAGTGCAAAGGCCCTGAGGCAGCGCTTGCTTGGTGTCCACCGTGCGTGTCAGTACAGAGGTGAGAGCCAGCTGGGTCTGATTCAAGAATTAAGTGTTGACAGTGAATGTGGTTTTGGGTTACCATGTGAGTTTTGCTGTGGCATTTCTGTGCCTTTTAGAAGACCATGGAATATAGATAGAAGTCCCCACTTCACAGCCGGGGGAACTCTTCTGTGTGTTGCTGAGGACAGTTGCACAGGCTAGGCACTGCCCAAAGGCAGAGCCTATCATGGGGGCACCATTCACATCTGCATGTTTATTAAGACCGTATTCTGGCACATATCAGACATTCCTCTGAACGTCCAGAGGAAGAGATAGCTGTTGCTCATCTACACACGAGTGCCAGGCAAACCAGCAGTGGGTGGCCCTGGTGGCCTAATTCTTTTTTTTTTTTTTGGAGTCAGAGTCTCACTCCGCCGCCCAGGCTGGAGGGCAGCGGCACACTCACGGCCACCCCAGTGTCGACCTGCTGGGCTCCAGCGATCCTTCTGCCTCAGCCTTCCAAGTTTTCGGAACTACAGGCGCGTGCTACCACGACTGGCTATTTTCTTTCTTTCTTTTTTTTTTAAATTGTGGAGACGAGGTCTTGTCAAGTTACCCAGGCGGGTCTCGAACCTGCGGGCTCAGGCAATCCACTCGCCTCGGCCTCCCAAAGTG
>CAUYQG010002541.1:0-18849 GCA_963574415.1 Tarsius wallacei
GCCTGTAGTTCCAGCTACTTGGAAGGCTGAGGCGGAAGGATCGCTGGAGCCCAGCAGGTCGAGGCTGCGGTGGCCGGGAGCGGCCACTGCACTCCAGTCTGGGTGACAGAGTGAGACTCCAACTCAAAAAAAAAAAAAAGAGTGGAACAGTCCCATCAAAGTGGTAGTCAGTCAACTATGTCCCAACCAACAGTCTATCCCCTGTTTCTGAAAATAACATTTGATTGAAATGCAGCCACACCTATTCATTTAATAATGTCTATGGTGTTTTCACACTACTGTAACAGGGTTTAGTCACTTCAGCAGAGATCCTATGTTCTACAAACCTAAAATATTTACTCTCTAACCTTTCACAAAAAAGTTCGCTGAACTTTAGAATAATCTTTCTGCAACGTAGGCTGACTTAGTTATTACCCTGCCTAATATCCTTCAGTGATTATCTGCTGTCTTTATGATGCATTATTACAGTATTATTAATTAACACATATTAAAGCTTTACGTGGAAAGCAAATCTTTTTTCTTTCAAAATACATGTTGTTTTCTATATTCTTTGTTGTTTATCCACCCTAAGCTAGTAATATTCTAAGAACTATAACCAGTGCTTTATGGTTATACTAAATGCTACCAGTCAACTTTGTTGCAGTTTTTTTCTAAAGCAAAATCTCAGTTACTTTTAAGAAAGGACATTTCCTTTTTATGCATTACTTGTCAGCAGTTGTGAATGAGCTGCTGAATCTCTGTCTCATAACTTTTCTCATTTTGGAATTTAAGCTGAAGAAATAGCCACTCTTTGAAATGTACTACTTTCCTGGCAGAGGGGGAATAATAATCTGTGGAAACTCACAAGGCTTCTTAAAGTTTTTGCTCTAATATAATGCATGCATTATGTCTGCTCACATTCCACTGGCCAATGCATGTCACATGGCCAAACCCAACATCAATTGGGTGAAGATGTGCAATATTCTGTGGTGCAATGGACACACCTGTTAGTAAAATGTGTTATATTCTTTCCGGAAAGATTGGGGGTGGGGAGAGTAATTAATGGCCTCCTTTCAATATATTGGCTCAGCTCCGAGTCTGTATTTTATTGCTTTGCTGTATGACCCTGGAGCTAGACCATGTAAACATTTCTCTTAAGCCAGCAGGCTCAGTATGAAGCTTTGCCCAAAGGAGGTCCTGCAGGGACACTGCAAAACCATGATGGGAGCAAAGGTTTTTCCATCCTGATTAAAGCTACAGCTTTAGCAAACAAAATAAAGGATGCTCAGTTAAATGAATGATCTCTTTGTAGTATAAGTATGCCCCAAATACCGCATGGGGCATACACTAATAAATTCTTTGTTGTTTATTTAAAATTCACTTTTAACTGAATGTCTTATATTTTATTTGGAAAGTCTGTCTTGGTTCCAGTGAGCTGGTTTTGTGTATATGCACGCACACGGGTGTGTGTGTGTGTGTGTGTGTGTGTGTGTGTGTGTGTGTAGCAGTCAGAAGATCCTTATACAGAAGGCATAGCAGCAGTCACATCAGAGATTCGCAGGTCACCTGCAGTCTCACCCTCCAGCAAATTTCTCTATACACCAGCTCCAGATCAGACCTTCTGGAAGATGCCTTCACCGCCAGCGGGATGCACGTTCCGGTGGTGGGAACACCCTCTCCAGAGCATCTGAATCTCAGTCTTGAAGAGAGGGACTCCTCTAAGCTCTGTGTCCCTTCTTTGTTTGCTCTCTTAACCTTAGAAATAGTAGCTGCTGCCCTGCATTTGCTGTGTGTGTGCCCTTGACAGTCTTCTTCTGTCCTTTTTCCTAGTTAACTACCTTGCATCAGTTTATAGCTATTCATACTTAAATGTTCATGTTCAAAAAACCATGTGTAGGTTCTTTGTTCTGGCCATACCCTGACTAATAAAACTGGGAACAATAATACAATCTATCACACAAGATAATTTAATCCATAAGCTACCCTAGGAGAATCTCTTTGATCCCATTTTACAGATAAGAATCTGTCTTAAGGAATTTAAAAGTAATGAATGAAAAGTTACCAGTCCTAGTGAGCAGTGGATGGTTGATGAAAAAGTAGGACTGCTGTTTGTACTTTCATGCACTTAATTTGTCCCTGACTATCTTTCCAGATACTAAATGGAAGGTAATTTCAACGTTTACTCTAAATAATTAATATGCACCCTTGTAATTATTAGTTGCTAGAGTGATGCCTTCTCTTGTTCATGCCTACTGAAGGTAATTAGTTCTTCATTTTCATAAAATACTTTTACCACTTTACAGGCAGAAGATTTGGGCAGAATGAACTAACAATTAGGGGAAAATTACTGTTATGAGTTGTATTATTTCCACCCCAAATTCTATAAGCTGAAGTCCTATCCTTCAATACTTGAAAATGTGACCATATTAGGATATAAGGCCTTTACAGAGGTAATCCAGTTATTGTGGGTTCATTAGAATAAATCCAAATACAGCTGATGTCCTTATAAAATGGGAAAATTTGGACACAGACAAACATAGAAGAAAGACGTAGTAAAAAGACATCTATAAACCACGAGGAAAGAGGTTTAGAAAATTCTTTTCATAGTCCTCATACAGAAGTAGAGCTACCAACACCTTGATTTTGAACTATTAGCACCCAGAATTATAAGAACATTTCGATTGTCTAGGCAACCCAGTTTGTGATACTTTCTTTTGGCAGATTAATATAATTACCAGCAAGTGTTATCCTTTTTATAGGAAGATGCTGGGAATGTTCTCTTTGATATTTTTCTAATAATATGAAGAGATGTTCAAGTTATTTTAATTTTCTGTTTTTTTTTAAATGAAACTGGCATGAATTATACTTGAACCTGTTATAGCCCTTTGTTGTGTAAACTTTATGTGTGCAACAAGAGATTATAACACACGATACACTCAGAGTCTGACTTGGGGATTAATTTGTGACCAAATTTGTTCATATTTCTCTTCTCTACACCTTTGCTATTGTAAGTGTTGTTCACAAACCAATGACATTGGCATCCCTTGGTAGTTGGTTAAAAAGGCAGAATTTCAAGCCTCACCCTAGAGTTACTGAATCGGAATTTCCATTTTAACAAAGTCCTTAGGTGATTAATATGCACATTAGCCCACCAGACTCCCCCTGCCAAAAACAATTTATTATAACTTATTTATCTTATTTTTGAAAATTTCTAAAGCAGTATTTTGGATTGTGGAAGCTAGCTTGTTGCAAGCACTAGCAATGCTTAGCAGGTCAGAAGCACATATATTTGATTCACAGTTGGTTTGAAATCAATTACCTGAAACGAAAATGCCTCTCAAAACTCAATAATGTGAAAATTGCTCTTAATTGTTTTAGTGTGACTTTTTTCCCTGCCTACTTGTTACTTGGATATTAATAAATGGATCTTCCAAAGTAAGAAGAGGTTTTTTTGTTTGTTTGTTTTTTCCCCCATTGTCAGGTGCAATAAAAGACATGTGGCATACATTAATTTTGTTGTTATAAAATGTGGATATTTCAACACTCTGGATTTCAAAAGTGAAATCAACTCAAAGCGATACAAAATTTAAAACCCCAAAACATGCAAAAGTGCAACCTAAATAAACTATGTCTGTAATAATCCGTTTTTGTCACCCTCAGATTCACTTTCATAACATTAGATATCAGCAGAGGCCTCACAAAACACTTCACTGTTTTCTGCTGTAATTGGAATTGGAACAGAATTCTCCTGGAATTGACATGGAATTCTGCTGGAATCCACTTCAGTCATGCTTTCTTTTTGATTATCCTTTTTCCTGAGAGAAGAATCTTTTTTTTTTCTTTTTATCATTGAAGATGTGTGTTTTTGTTTTTATTGGGAACATGGGGAAATTGTCATTTATCTTCAGGTTGAGAAACACATTCTGGGACAGAAATAAAACCTCACCAATTTTACTTGTTGGATTTGAAGGCCCAGAGTGTTGGGAAGAAGAACTTTTATTTACTGCTATTGGGAGTATAAATGTGTAAAAAAATAAAAGGTAAAAAAGATGATAATCTGTCAATGTTTACTAAACTTATCATTGTACATATCTTTTAACTCTATAATTAGATGTCTTAAATTTATCCAAGAGGTATATTTGCACAAGTTCAAAATTACGTATGAGCAGTTATGTATTGCAACATTATTTGTAAAGGCAAAAAATTGGGAATATCCTGAATCACCAAGAACTGATTAAATATAAAAGCTTCATATGATGTATTTTGTATATCATTATTTGCATAAGAAGATAAAAAAGATTTTGTAGTTTTGGCTGTTCATATTTGCATAAAATATATCTGGAAGAATACACCAGAAATAAAAGCATGTGAGAAGAAGATATGATTGAGGATAAGAGTTTTGACCTTATGCTCCAATTTGCTTTTCGATTTTGAAAGCACTTAAGTAAAAATTCAGTTTAAAAATTACAATAGCACCAATAAAGGTGACGTTCCATTGCAAAGACAACAAAACCAATTTTAACATTCTCTGCCATTGAATTAGTATTGGAAGGTTCTGAAATAGCAGCCTGGTTGCAAAAGCCAATGCAGAATTTCTTCAGACTTACATTTAATATTGAGACTAAGAAAGGTATTTGTTTTAGTCTGGAGAACGTACACATTGCAAAATGTCCTGGGATGACTTTATGCCTGTTCTGAATTGTGATGAGTGTAGCCATTTTCATCTATTTGGCTTGCTTGGTTCTTCCTGTGTTCAATGTTGGCACCAGCAAGCTGTGCTGGGAAAATTCTGGTAGAATAAACTGCATGAATTGTAGGAGAGTCCCAGTGCCCCACAAAACCTAAACACGACTCTGTCTATTTCATGCACCAGGGTCTCTTGGCCTCTCCCTGTTCTCAGTAATTAATTTCTCAACATGCTTTCTTCTTTAGTATGGCAAGCTACAAGTGCTAGGCAACCCAAGGACACCCTCCTGCTGGTGATTAGCTATCAGTAGTTTAGTTCTCATTGAAAACCATCATTTCTGAGTATTATGAGAAGCAAATCAAAGCACAGAAGAGAGACAATATGATAAGCAGTTTTTTGTGAAGGTATTCAATACAATCTGATGCTTATTCTCTTATAGGACTATATAAACCCCTCACCTTTCTTCCCACATTTCTTAAGACATAAGATCATACTTATATCAATTGTTTATTCTCACCCAAACATGCCAAGTTATTTTGCCTTTCTAAGCTTTTGGGTGTTTTGTTTTCTCTAGCAGGAATGCTTTTCTCCCTCCATCTATCTTCTCCACAACTACTTATCTTTCAAAATAGAGCCTTTGAGTGGAAACTTCTGGGATTTTCTCCTCTGTATATCCCCTAGAATTAATCCCTTCCTGATATAGGATGTTGCTATTTGAACATGCACCTGTCCCTGCAATGATAGCACAGTGTCGAAAATATATCCAGGGAACATATTTTATTAAATCTGTATACATGTTCAAATAAGATACATGTAATGTTGAGATTCATACATTTGATTTTTTAAGTACAGGCTATAAGTATAAAATCATATGAAATGGATACAGGTGGGAGTGGTGGGTATGCTTAAAGCCCAGACTTCTTTGCCTTTATACAATACAGCCGTGTAACCAAAAACTATTTTGACTCCCTAAAGGTATTGAAACAAAAAGAAAAAAGCAAAAACAAAATAAAACACATTAAGTTACATGTCACGGTTCATTCTTACTAAAAAGTATACTTCCCTGACATTGGAACTGTCTCCTAAAATGTAGAAAATATGACCATTGATATAAAAATTAAATGCTTAGGTGTGTATGTGTAGATAGATAGATAGATAGATAGATAGATAGATAGATAGATAGATACACACGCATGTAGTACATTTGTCTTATATCTTTTTTTTTTTTTTTTTTTTGAGTTGGAGTCTCACTCCATCACCCAGACTGGAGTGCACTGGCCGCTGCTCCCGGCCACCGCAGCCTCGACCTGCTGGGCTCCGGTGATCCTTCTGCCTCAGCCTTCCAAGTAGCTGGAACTACAGGCGCGCGCTACCACGCCCGGCTATTTTTTTTTTTTTGATTAATTGTAGAGATGAGGTCTCGCCAAGTTGCCCAGGAGGGTCTCAAACCCGTGGGCTCAGGCAATCCACTCACCTCAGCCTCCCAAGGCGCGGGATTACAGGCTGAGCCACCGAGCCCGGCTTGTCTTATATCTTAGAGAGTTAAAGTGCTCACATCTTAGAAGGGCATGTTGCAAGACCTCTTTTATCTGTTCCCATCTGCACATTTTTCCAAGAGAAAGAAACATTATTTTGATTGGAGAGACTCCAGAACATGGACTGGGTTGTGTTTATGAGAGTGTGGGATCACAAGGCTGCAAAGGGTGAACACAAGGCAGTTGATTCTTGTTTCTGTCTCTTCCTCTGCTGGCGTATCATGCCATGTGTGGCTAGATTCTAAGTTGAGTCTAGCCCCCAGACCCATCAATTTAGTCTAATCTGGCTCACTAGAGATTTTCATTCATTTATGCTCTCAAAGACAACTTGCAAATTGACATTATTTGCTGTTATTTCTTGTGTTTTATGTTCTTTGCAGACCCTGTGAGGCAAAGAAATAAGACAACCCGAGGCAAGATTGTGGAGTTTTTGTGTTTCCTTACCATAATATCTTCCAATTGTATCTCAATCCCAACATTTCTTCTGAAATATGGATAATTCTCCAGTTCATTAAAAATATTACAATGGGCTTTTGTTGTATTTGTTTCTTCTTTAAAATACTTTCATGCCATCTACTTGATTATATATTTAGAAACTTATGGAAGTTTGAATTGATCTGGGCATCTTTAGGCTGGCATTGTTAATGGAACCTGTCACTTTTCATTTGTCTAGGGGTAGAAATTCTAGGATTTGCAAGTACATGCACTTTGAGGTAGAGTGCTAGTATTAGTGTGGTCTGCATGTTGATGTCAGTGGTAGTAGTAAGGAAAGGTAGATGGAGACCCCCGAGGTATACATCATTCACTAACGAAATTCTCAAACCCTTTCTCAATGGTTCAAAACTTCAGAGTTGGCAACATGAATGATGTCATAGATTTCAGCATAAAACGGTGCACAGATGAATCATTCAATAAAAGCATTGTTTGTGGATTGCAGAGTTGTATAATTTATCTTTTTAACACCTGTCGCAAGTATAAGTAGTGTACCATAATTCGTAAAGTTTCAAGTATCTTTTTTCCCCCTTCATTTCCTCAAGGAGATGAAAACAGAGCTAAGTATTTTGCCAAGAAATCTAGGGAATTTTATTTAAAGATCTTAGAGAAAATTTATACCACAAAAATTCAGGTTGACTAATCCTCAAAGAAAAATATTTCATTAGTGAGACCCTGCACAGAATGTGGAACTTTGTTGAATATGAACTGAAGGCTTATTTAAGACTTTGGTCTTATTCTCAGTCCCAGAGGCTTTGACAATAGCAGTGTTTTATCAACCAAGTATATAAAGTCTAAAAAAAGCCCCTCAAAGTGACTTTAACAACACCCAGGCTGATCCATGTAGCACATTTTAATATCAAACTGCAATCGTAAAAGAAAAGTCTTAAGCAAACATCTAACAACAAGGCGCTTATAAGCAAGTCAACATGCAAGATCGGATAATAAAAATATTCCTTCAGCAAGAAACGGCCTTGTTATGCAGAACTAAAAAAAACACAAATGTTGCAGGATTCCTTTACGACAAGAATGTCATTGTCTCCTTGACATGCATGTGCCTAGGTTTATAATTTGGAGACGTGTTTTTATTTTTTCCCAGAAATACGTCTATGTGTACCTACTTGTGTGTATGTGAGAATTACAAATTGAATTTAGCCCATGTGATTTTTGTGTGGGCTGTCTAGTATTAGTCTGCTCAAAGACTATCACAATAGAAAGTATTTTTAGTTGGCCCCGTGCAGTGGCTCAAGCCTGTAATCCCAGCACCTTGGGAGGCCGAGGTGAGGGGATTGCCTGAGCCCATGGGTTTGAGAACAGCCTGGGCAACTTGGCTAAACCACATCTCCACAACAAACCAAAAAATTAGCCAGGCATGGTAGTGCGTGCTTGTAGTTCAGCAACTTGGAAGGTTGAGGCAGAGGGACCATCTGAGCCTAGATGGTTGACCCTGGGTGGTTGTGAGTGTACCACTGCACTCCAGCCTGGATGACGACGGAGTGAGACTCCAACTCAAAAAAAAATTATTTCTAATTAATTGCCAATATTTTAGAATTAATAATTATCATTTTTTTAAAAAACAACATGTTGACATGTTGGGTTTTTCTTGAAAATTTTTTTAGACAATCTGGCCATCCAGAAGCTTTTTTGTTTCTTTTTTGGGGGGATACCATAATTTCAGGCTTCTAGCCTGCAGAAATATGAGAGAATTCATTTCTGCTGATCTCTACCCAGTTTGCAGTAGCACTTTATTGCACTACTGCTAGGAACCTGATGCAGGCTTCAGTCACAAAATCTCTTCTAAACTCAAAGGCAAGACAAACTGATATAAGCTATACTGACTCCTCTCCTAATGCCTTCAATATTATATCAAAATAATCTGTTCACATATCTGTCTCCACACATGGGATAATAGTTTACTCACCTTTGAAACATTGCCCAAAGAACTGTAGTTGACAAATAAGAGACTTCTCATTTAATACGTAATAAGTGAAAAAAAAGTCTCATGACTGCATTATGATTGATGCACTTCAAATGATATTGTTTTAATTGTATAAAGATGCATAATTAAATCATTGATAAATTTTGCTTCGAATTTTTAAGACAACCTGTACATTTGGAGTAGCATTCACATCCCCGACTTTAGAGAGATATTGACTAACATTCTGCTTTGAAACTGATTCCTTTAACCCTGATTGGCAGGAACTGCTCATTGCCTATTCAACAGCCATTCCACCTCTCTTTATTCATAGTATCACACACATTGGCCATGCAGCAAAGTTTTGATTAATGAAATGCCATCATCGGACTGCACTTCTGCAAAGTATTACAAGTGGAGCATCTATACTGTCAGTTAGATTTTGTTCCTTCTTCTGACCCCAAATCTGAACTTGATGGCTGGAATCTTACCGTGCATCTTGTGACCATAAAATGACAAGCACTATATCCAAAAAGACTTAAAAATCCTAGGTCACTCACTTTGTGTCTGCTCCGGACTGCTTGTCTCTGGATTCCTCATTACATAAGGGGGAAAAAAGCATCTTTCTAAAACCCAAGGTGATTATAGATATCTATATATATATACAAGTAGCTCAAACCCTTGTTTGATACTTTCATCTAGCCTCTGAGTACTCTTATAAGAATTAGTATGAAGAGTTAATATTGATTAAATTCTTACCATCTACCCCACAATTTAGGCAGAGTTTCATATTTAATTTTCATCTAATATGTAGGACTCATAATACACAGGCGCAGAAGGAAAAACTGAGGCTGTGAAGATTTAATGACCAGCTTTAGGTAAGATCATAGGCAAAGTACTTTATCTCTTCATGACTCAGTTTCCTTTATCTGGAAAAAGAAACTAACAATACTAAGATACCTTGTTGGGTTGTGGTAAGGAGGAAATAAACTGAGAAAACTTCGAGGTAAGAGGGCTGTGTAAGTGTCTGATATGCCTGACTACAAAATATTTTAAGGACTGTATTAGACAATGTTATCTACCCAGAATTTTTCATAAAAATAAATAAGAATCTCAATTTATAATGAATCTATGACCTCTTCTGTCTTTTAGGATCATACATCACATACCCTGTTTTCTGAAAGACAGTTCGTGGAAACTACCATTGCAATGAACCCACTAAGTCCTTTGATCTCATAGACAAATGAAGACGGTTAAGTAGGCATTATAATCTCCATTTGAGGCACACCAAGGACTATAGAATTGCATGCTTTTTCTAAGGACTAATAATAAGAGGCAAATACGGTTCTCAAGCCAAGTTCTAATTCTGAGTTTAATGATTTTTTTCCACAACACCACAGCTGCCTCAGCTTCTATTCATTAAGCATGAGTGCACGTGAATGTTCACGTGTATGCACACACACACACACACACGGCAGATTGATTTTTGAATACCATATTATGAAACTTACTCTCCATTTGTCAATTTTTGAGGCAGCCAGCATTCAAATTATCTCAGTTAAAATTTCTGCAACTGTAAAATTGCTTTAGGTTTTGAATTCATGCTGACAGTATCTTGTTGCCTCTTTTTATAGTCATAATTACACACTATTTTACAATGTTTGAATATCTTATATCACCCCATCATTTTAAATTTCTTCTCTTATTTTTCATTTAGTATACACATAAGAACTCTCTCATTTGACCTGTGGAACATATCACACAATAATATGTACACACTTTTTCTTTTATTTTTTTTTTCTAGCTTGTAAGAGAAGTACAAGGGTTTTTTTGTTTGGAAAACTAAGATATTGCAATGTATCAAGAAAGGATCCAGGCATTTGCTGAGGTCTAACCCACTGTACAGGCGCTGATGTCACAGATAAGAAGCCATGCAGAAAAGAATTCCTTCTTACACATTACCCCTGAATTCCCCAGAGGACCATGTGGACTTCATCTGGGGAGACACCAGGGAACAACCTAAATTTCAATGTCAACACAACCTTGCAGCCCTCTGAAATTTCACCAGCAACCAGCTGCCCGTTTGTAATCGGAGTGAAGTCTAGCCATCAGGCTCTGCGGGCAGGATCCGTGGAGAATTGCTGTTCAAATGGGAAAGGAGTTTCCGCTCATTAAAAGCAAAAGAAACCAAGTGTAAATAGCACGGCTGTTAGGAACTACCACGTGGCATTGGCCTTGCTGATCCCAAGAGCAGTTCTCCAATTCCAAGGGGTGCAGTGGATAGAGCAGCAAGAATATCTCTTTTGTTTGGTTATTAATATCCAATTCATTGGAGTCCCTGAAGGTGCAGTGTTCAAAAAAGAGATCTTCTTGATGACGATGCAAGGGTACACTGGAATGAAAAAAATGGCCTGAATTAAGATACTATGGGAGGCTGGGCATGGTGGGCTCAGCCTGTCATCCCAGTACTTTGAGAGGCTGAGGCGAGAGCATTGCCTGAGCCCGGGGGTTCGAGACCAGCCTGGGCAACTTGATAAGACTTCGTCTCTACAATGAATTAAAAATAAAAATCAGTCAGGCATGATGGCACATGCCTGCAGTTTCAGCTACTTGGAAGGCTGAGGTGGAAGGATCGCCTCAGCCCAGCAGGTCGAGGCTGCAGTGGCTGTGAGTGTGACACTGCACTCCAGCCAGGGCGACAAGAGTGAGATTCCAACTCAAAAAGCAAAACAAAACAAAACACAAAACGATCATATGGAAAATAAATCCGTAGCCATCTTTCCTCTAAAACAATTCTTTAATTTTTCTATATTTTCTAATGTTTGAATATTACTACTACTATATGCCATGTAAATATAACTATTAGTTGAGAACCTTTTATGTTCTTGTCAATTTAATAGCATTATCACATTTAATCACAAATATCATAGGTAAGGAATATGTTAAAAAATTTGACATCTTTTTTGCATTAGAAGCAAATGTCTGAGGTTTAAACATCTGTGAGATCTTGGCGACTACTTATCCACCTTAATCTTTATTTTCCTCATTAGCAAAGTTTTTTTGTTGTTGTTGGGAAAAAATTATCCTATTTACCATAAAGTTTATATGAAATAATTCATGTAAATATAGAGTTGTGTCTGGCATAGATTAATCGCTCAAGTATTAGTTACTATCGACATTGGTATTTTACAGATGGGGAAACCATATCAGCACTCTCTCAAGATTAGACAGTTGTTGTCATACACAAGGAATTGGACATAGTCAGGTATTTTAAAATACTCAGGTATTTTAAATCGTATTTTAAATTTACATAGGATTATTATGAAGATTAAAATATGCCATATACACACTACGTGCTCACCAGAGCTTACTTTCATTATTGTCTAGTTGAATCTGGATAGACTCCCTCTTCTACATTAAAATAAGTTTTACCTCAAAACTTTATATATTTTTATATATGTCTCAATTGAATTAGTAATAGAATGCTAAATGCAACCTTCTCTGTGGTTTTAGCAGACATGCCAAAGGTCAATAAAGCAGTAGATACCAAGTTGTCTCACATTCCACACTGATGTGATTTAACATCCATTAAGAACTTGCAAAGGATAGCCGTGCTCGGTGGCTCAACCTGTAATCCCAGCACTTTGGGTGGCCAAGGTGAGTGGATTGCCTGAGTCTGTGGGTTCGAGACCTTGTCTCTACAATAAATAAAAAATTAGCCGGGCGTGGTAGTTAGCACTTGTAGTTCTGGCTACCTAGAAGGGTGAGGTGGAAGGATCACTGGAGCCCAGTAGGTCAACACTGAGGTGGCCATGAGCATGCTACTGCACTCCAGCCTGGGCAACAGAGTGAGACTCCAATTCAAAAAAAAAAAGAACTTGCAAAGAGATGGGTCAAAACAGTTCACCCTCATATTAGACAATTATACATTTCCAGTTTGTATGAAAAATTAGAGGGACAATTTATTTATTATTGAACACTGGAGAAGTTTGAGGAGCACTCAAATATTTCATCATGAGAACAAATATAATTCGTCCACAGAATAAGTTTATATGGACTGTAAGAAAAAAAGATAAGTTTTTTACTGCTAAAATTATTTTGAAGTAAGCCTATATGATAAAACAGTAGCATAATAATAAATATCTGTCTTATTCATTTTCTCCTTTATAGTATAAGCTTTCTGAGAACAAGAAGATGTGTTTTTTTTTCCTCATTGATAGTGAAAGTTTATGCCAGAGTTGGTATTCCATCAATATTATTAACAATTATTCAGAATTGTACAGACAATGAACAATTCAATTCAACTAGAACATATTGGAGATTACTGAAGAAAAAGCAAGACTTTTATATGGATTATATACTACAATGTACATATCATGACTTTTGTTTCAGAAACTTTTGGGACCAATTGCATATGTTCATAAACTGCATTGACTTTGCAAGTATGTGCACAAGCCCAAGAGGAAAGTGATGCCTTCAATGTCCTTAACTAAATATTATGCATTCCATGTATTAGATACTTAGATATTCATTTTGCCGTCTAATTATGTAAGCTTGGAGAAATATTCAACTGATGAATGATTATATTATAATTGTCTTTTAGATAGATACAAGCAAATTGGCATAGGCAACTTGAATATTACCTAACAGGTCAAACTGCGAACTCTGCAATGAAAATAAAGGCACATCCGTAGAAGCTTGTGGCTCCTCAGAGGTACCAGAGGGAACCCAAGAACACTGCAATTATCTCTGGGGGGCATGGGCCTCTTGTTGTACAGGCTTCCTCTCTATGTACGTGTTCTAGGAATCCATTAGCATCAATGTACCAGCTAACGTTGTTGTGAAAGGCTGTGTTCAGCCTCAGGGAATTTTTTTTTTGGAGGTTCTTTCAGCATATTTGCCCATTTTGTGATGGCTGATTTACAAGCACATCTGCCTACACTGTGCTGATGTTCAGTGACTTTTGATCCCAAACTGCACAACCCCCATCCTACACCCTTCGTCTTTACTTGATCTCACCTCAAGCAACTTTTTTTTATTTCCCTGGATGAAAAAAAATTCCTCAAAGGGAAACGTTTTCCCGAGGTGGAAGAGGTGAAACAAAGCAGAAGCACTAAAAGGCATCAAAATGGATGAGTTCAGAAACTTCTGATCAGTGGAAAACCTGTCTTGATAGGCGTCTTGGCTTTAGTGAGGAGTCCTTTGAAGGTGGTCGAAGTTTAAACAAGGAAGAATAAATACATGATTTTTTAATAAATAAATTCCTTTTGTAGGGAGTCCCTCCTCAAACACCTAAAGTGGTAAAAACAAAATCAATATGGCAGTTGTGCATGAAAATGTGCCAATGTATAAAATGTGAACAATTTCACATAAAAATTGAAAAATTATTAGACCTGGTAACCCAGGACCTGTATCTGACATAGCTACCACTTTCTTTAGTTGAAAGAGCAGACTGGTACTTCAGATTGGAATTTGATTCCTTCGGACTGAGGCAGTTTTCTCCATTCACAACCTTTTGTACTATGTATGCATAAGTACCTATATATATCCTGTGTCTTCTTGATGCTTTTCCTGCTCATCTACTTAATAGCTCTTTTCCTACAGCAATGATCTTGAGTACAGGAGATGACACGAAAACATTTAACTTGGTCCTTCTGGACTCAAAGAGTGTATATTAGAGTAGGATGAATTATAAGTATCAGGCATACGACTTCTCATAACCAGGTTTACTGAAAACATCACTAATCACTTTTGGCACTTATTCTTGCTGAGTCCAGATATGGCTGCAGAAATCCTCTTGACCTTGGTGACCCAAAAGTTTAAGTAAGTGCTCAGAGTTGGCATATGAGGCATATTTGCTATTTATTGGTTGTGTAACCATATTACCACAAACTTAGTGACTTAAAAACAACACACACATACTTATATACATATACATACACAAGAGGGTTCCACAAACAATTATAATGCTATAAGAAAGCATTTGCAAGTAATGAGAAACTGTTGGTGGGGGGTGGGGTAGGATTGGCAGTTAAGGGAAACTACTAGAGGAGAGAGGGGCATACTTCATTAGCAGGGGTACCTGCATGATCAATGTATACCTAACCCTGAATTGTACCCCACACCTTTATGATGCAATTTTTTTTAAATGTATACAAATTTTGAAAAAGGAAAAACTATATTAAAATTGTAATACTCAATATACACCAATAAAAAAAGATGAATACAAGTCACATTTGACTTCCGCAATTGCAAGTGATGCTCAAAGTGGTTGCCAGTAGCATCCAGACATTTCTGATTACAGCTAACATCTCTTAACATCTCTTAAAATGTGTGTACATTTCTTGGCACCCTGGGATATGCACTCAGGCTTTGTGGGTGAGGAAATTGGATATAACTTAGCTGTATCTTCTTTTTCAGAATCTCACAAGGCTTCAATCCAGATGCTGGCTGGGGCTGTGGTTGCTGGCAGCACTTTGCTCCTTATGGATTGTTGGACCAAGGTCCTCAACTTCTTTCTGACTGTCTGAGATTGCCCTCAGTTTTCTGCCATATGGGCTTTCCCAATGTGGCAACTTCTTTACTCAGAGGCAGCAAGGAAGAGAGACTCTTCTTGCAAGACGGAGTCACAATCTTATCTAATGTAATAACATATACATTATCGCATATATCCTGTCACTTTTGCCCTATCATATTGGTTAGAAGCAAGTCACAGGTCACAGCGTTCTTAAAGTAAGAAGATTGCTCAAGGGAGTGGACATCCGGGAACAGGGATGATGGGAACCACCTTAGAATCTCTCTACCATATGAGGTGAAACTGTTTACCATCCCTGACAAGGATTTATTATTATTAGTTATATAAAGACAGCTTTGAATTTTGCTCAAGAATAATATTTTTTTAACAATTAGAGCGGGTAAGTCCTAGGATGGCTGATTGCAAGAAGCTAGTGAGTACCTCTTTCATGGAAAAGATCTGAAATAGTAAGTAAATATTAGCTCCTCAGGAAACCATGTGGAAGGTCTACACTGAAATCCATCAGAAAAACATCTGGGACCACTGAGATCCAAGAGGACCAATCCTCAGCTGTATTTGGATCTGACTTCCAACATGGAACACCAGGATAGGATTTTCTATGAAGGGAAGGGGAAAGTAAGCAACAGAAAATTTCCTGAGGTTTCACACACCTTTTATGGACTTTTGCAATCCTACTTGTGAGAAAGACTCCACTTGCAAACCCCCATGTTCCAGCCAAATGCAGAAAGCCACCCAGAGTCTTTCCAGGGGCACCTCTCAGGTCCATGTTAAGCCTAGGAAGCTCTAGTTTCCTATGAGGTCCAGTGCTGGCTGCTACCATCCTGCCAAAGAAGGATCCCTCGGAGCAGATTCCATAGCCACTGACTGAGCCACAATCGTATTTTCTCCTCCCTAAACCATCCCCACCAGGAGATTTCTCCCTGGTGAAATGGCAGCCACAGCTTGAACCCTGGAGGCTGCCAGTTTGTTAAGGGAATGAATAGGCCTCCTGTCACCTTGCCATCACTGTCTTTGCCCTTTCCATGGGACGGGGGAGAACAGGGAGGTGGAGAACCTCTGAAACTTCCAGCTAGACAGGATCCATGACTGGAAGAAAGAGAGGGTCTCACTCAGGCGAACCTACCCCAACTGATCACTTCAAAGGCACCATATTGGCTGGGCCTTGGGCCTCTCCCAGCTGCCGGCCACCACTGTTGCAGCCCCACTCAGTTATGGGTGAAGAAAGGAGGCCTTCATGACTCACAGCCAGGTGGGGCCTCAACCACCCATAGGAGAGGGGTGCTAGTCCAAGTGGAACAGGACCACCCCACCCTCATGTGATGATTTTGGCACCATGCCTGCCGGTTCTCTCACAGCTGCCTTTGCCCCCATCATCTCTGACTAAAGAAAAAGAAAGGAGGGAGGACTCCCTCACAGGTTCTGGTAAGCACCACTGCCTCCACCCTGCCACCTGCAAGTGAGGAAAGGAGGAGAAAATGTGGTCAGGAATCTAAAAAAAACCAATAGACCATAACAGCATACAATACAGACATGTCCATAAAGGAAAAAAGAAAAGAAGAAAGCATTAAGATGCTCCATCCAATGCAAGCAACTTTAAAAAACAAAAAATATTATAAAATAAACAGAGAAGAGTCTACCCCCTCAGATGAGAAGGAATCAGCACAAAACACCAGCGATCCCCAAAGCCATACTGTTATGACACCCACAAAAGACTTTTTCAGCTTCTGAGCAATGGATTTTAACCAGAATGAATTGTCCCTAATGACAGATATGGAATTCAGATTATAGGTGGCAAAGATACTCAGTGAGATCCAAGAGAAAATGGACTCTTAAATCAAACAGGATATGAAAATAGTCCAAGAAGTGAAAACTGACTGGAACATGCTAAGAAGGAAACATACTAAACTTCTGGAAATGAAGAATTTACTTCAGGGATTTCAAAACACAGCAGTTTTCTCATGACAGAGTCAATTTCCTGTGTTGTTATTGGTCTATTTAGTGTCTCAGTGTCTTCTTGTTTCAACCTGGGGAGGTTGTGTGATGTCAGAAAGTTCTCCATCTCATTCAGGTTATCAAGTTTGTTTTCATACAGTTGTACATAGTAATTTCTGATAACCGTTTGTATTTCTTCAGGGTTAGTTGTGATTTGATCTTTTGTATCTCTGATTGTGCTTATTTGGGTTTTTATCTCTTTTCCTTGGTCATTTTGGCTAGGGGTCCATCAATCTTGTTAATTCTTTCAAAGAACCAGCTTTTTGTTTTGTTTATGTTTCCTGCGATATTTTTGTCTTCCATGTTCTGTATTTGGGCTCTTATTTTGGTGATATGGATTCTTCTGCTAAAGTTGGGGTTTTGATGGTATTCTCTTTCCAGCTCCCTTAGGTGATTTATTAGACTCTCAACTTGTGATCTTTCTGTTTTCTTGATGTCTGCTCATAAAAATATACTTCCCCTCTTAGAACTGTTTTCATGGCATTCCAGAGATTTTGGTAAGATGTTTCTTCATTTTCATTTGTTTCCAGGAAACTTTCAATTTCTTCTTTGATTTCAGTGTTGACCCATTAGTTGTTCAGCATCATGCTGCTTAGTGTCTATGTCCTTGTGGACTTTGGGGAAATGTTGTTGATGTTGATATTTATTTTTACTCCACATGGTCTGAGAATGTGCATGGCAAGGTTTCAACCTTAAGGGAATTTGTTTATGCTTGATTTATGGCCAAGGATGTGACCGATCTTGGAGTATGTTCCATGTGGTGATGAGTAGAATGTGTATTCTGTAGTTATTAGGTGGAATAGTCTGTAGGTATGCATTAAAACTATTTGTCAAGTGTCAAGTTTAGGTTCTGGATCTCCTTGTAGATTTTTTGCCTCAATGATCTATCTAGGGCTGTCAGTGGAGTACTCAATTCCCCTACTATAATAGTGCTAGAGTCAATATATTTTTTAAATTTACTTAGTACTTGCTTTATAAATGCTAGTGCTCTTGTGCTGGGTGCATATATGTTCAGGATGGATATTTCTTGTTGATGGATTGAACCTTATGTAGTGTCCTTTTGTATCTTTTTAATTTTTGATAGCTTGAAGTTTATTTTGCCTGATATTAAGATCAGATATCATCTATCTCTTTATTGATTTCCTATTTGCTTTTTTGTCACTTATTAGAGAACTTTGTTGACATTTCCTTTTTTTATCATTAAATATTGTTTTATTTGAAAAATGAAACAAAACTAAAAAACAACCCTGTTAGGTGGATAGAGTCCATGGGAATAGAATCTCCAATTTTATTTTATTTTATTTTATTTTTTTTCAATTTTTTTTATTGTGATATTGAGGGGTACAGTTAAGGGTTAGGTACACAAATATGTCTCGTTCAGGCACCATTGTTGATAAGAAGTGTCCCCCCATCCCCAGACAGGTATTTACTGCCATTAATCCCTTCCCCTATCCCTCCCACACCCCCCATCATTTCCCAACACTGTCAGTCATTTTCTTGTGGTAATACGTTGGATGATCAAGGTCTACTATATGAGTGAGAACATGTGATACTCAGTTTTTTGTTTCTGTGGGAGGTCACTCAGTATTATAGACTCTAGTTCCATCCAGGTTGCTGCGAAATTCATGATTTCGTTCTTTTTTATGGCTGCGTAGTATTCCATTGTGTATATGTACCACATTTTTTTAATCCAGTCCTCTTTTGATGGACAACA
>CAUYQG010002551.1:0-13012 GCA_963574415.1 Tarsius wallacei
TGAGCCCGCAGGTTCAAGACCCGCCTGGGCAAGCGAGACCTCATCTCTACAATAAATCAAAAAATTAGCCGGGCGTGGTAACGCGCGCCTGTAATTCCAGCTACTTGGAAGGCTGAGGTGGAAGGATCGCCGGAGCCCAGCAGGTCGAGGCTGTGGTGGCTGGGAGCGGCCACTGCACTCCAGTCTGGGCGACAGAGTGAGACTCCAACTCAAAAAAAAAAAAAAAAGCATCATCTTAGGAATGAATTGGAATTACATAGAAAAGAATTCAGAGCATTCAAGAAGAACTTCCTAATAATTAGAGTGGTGAGATTGTAGACTAAACAAAGATAGTGGAAAATCTCTTTAACACCTAAAAGGTAAAAATACATAAATATAATGTGTTTTGCCCGGCATGGTGGTTCAAGCCTGTAACCCCAGCACTTTGGGAGGCAGATGCGAGAGAATTGCCTGAGCCAAGGGGTTTGAGAGAGGCCTGGGCAACTTGGTGAGACCTTGTCTCTACAATAAATCAAGAAATTAGCTGGGCGTGGTGGTGTGTACTTGTGGTAACAGCTACTTGGAAGGCTGAGGCAGAAGGTTTGCCTGAGCCTAGAAGGTTGAGGCTCCTGTGGCTGTGAGCATGCCACTGACCTCCAGCCTGGGTGACAGAGTGAGACTCCTCCTAAAAAAAAAAAAAAAAGAAAAAAGAAAAGTAGTATTTGTCCTTTTTTTAAATTAGCCTACCTTTTCAGCATAATTCTTATCAAATATTTAAGACCTTGTGGGGCAAATTTGGTGCCCCTCGTGTTTACTTCTAGCACATACTTGCATGTTTGACTATTTACTATGATACTGATTTGTGGGCAGTGGATAGTCTAGTCTGCTCTTAAATATTAGTTGCAATCCTTACAGAAACGTGATGTTATTTTTAAGAAGTGTTACTGAAACAACTATATTCATGCATTGCTTAATGATGAAAATACATTCTGAGAACTGTGTCATTAGGTGATTTTGTCATTGGTTGTTTAAACATCATAGAGTGCACTTTTACAAACCTTGATGGAATTGTCTACTATACACTTAGGCTATTTGGTATGATCTATTGCTCCTAGGCTACAAACCCACATAGCCTGCTACTACACTAAATACTGTAGGCAAGTGAAACATAATGGTAAGTATTTATGTATTTAGACATAGAAAAGGTACCATAAAAAATAAGGCATAAAAGGTAAAAAATGGTCCACTTGTACAGGGCACGTAAAGAGCTTGGAGAACTGGAAGTTGTTCTAGGTGAATGAGTGAGTGATGTGTGAATGTGAAGCCTAGGACATGACTGTACACTCCTGTAGGCTTCCTAAATACTGTACACTCCGGTCTTACTGTATTCATAAATTTGTTTCTTTCTTCAGTGATAAATTAACTTTAGCTTACTATCATTTTGTAAATTTTGTGTCTCTTTTGTAATAATATTTAGCTTTAAACACAAATTGTACAGCTGCACAAAAATAGTTTTCCTTTATGTTCTTATTCCATAGCTTTTTTCTATTTATTTATTTATTTATTTTTACTTTTTAAACTTTTTTGATAAAAACTAAGACACAAACATACACATTAGCTTAGGCCTAAACCAGGTCAGATTCATCCATATCACTGCCTTCTGCTGTAACATCTTGTCCCACTAGAAGGTCTTTAGGGGCAATAACATGCATGAAGCTGTCATCATCTATGATAACAATGCCTTCTTTTAGTATATCTCCTGAAGGACCTGCCTGAGGCTATTCTACAGTCTAATTTTTTTTGTAAGTAGGAATACACCCTAAATGATTATTTAAAAATATAATAAATACCTAAACCAGCAGCATAGTTATTTACTAATATTATCAAGTATTATGCACTCTATATAATTGTATGTGCAATTATAAATGTATAATCTATAGGTGTGGCAGCACAATAGATTTATTTACATCAGCATTACCACAGACATATGACTAATGCATTGTCCTATGATGTTACCTTATCATTAGGTGATAGGATTTTTCAGCTCCATTTTAATCTCATGGGGCCACCATTGTATATTCTGTCTCTTGTTGACCAAAACGTTGTTATGTGGTGCATGACTATTGAAATAGTATAAAATGAGTTCGTTATTTTTCCTGAAAAATTTTCAATAATGAGAATGTTTCTATAGGCTAAGTGTGCAGTTATAATCCCCAAATATCACTGAGCAGTTTCTAGCACTTCGTTTTCTCAAGTGGAATGGCTTTTTTCCCTTTAACTGCTAGCACCCTCATTACTGGAACATTTCTTACACTCTTTTTAATTGACTTGTTATATCTCTTGTTATTGCAAAGCAAAGTTTAGAGTCTCTCAGACAAAATAGCTGCATTAGGTTAGTAAAAGTATTTTTACTATACCATGTGGATGACAGGTATTTTTCTCTCTACTGGCCTTGCTATCTCCTGGCCATCCAGTTAACCAATACTTGTTCTTGCAAGGCAAATAGTGTTTTCTAATTTCTCAGTCTTATAATAGTCATAACATGGTTTGACTATTTTGTTTGTAAATTGTAAAAGAATTGCCTGTTTCAGAGTGTGCTTTCCACAACTGGCTGCACATCAAAATCACCTGAGGACCTATTAAGTACTGCAGCTTCTTTCCTGCACATCAGATCAGCAGAATTCGAATCTCTGGGGATAAAGTCTGGGAATCCACATTTTCCAAAAGCTTTCCACAGGATTCAGTTGTACAGATGGATTTCAAAACCATGGTATAAGATTACCTCTTGTAGTCTCTCATTGTTTAGAAATCCTTTAGATGAAAGAATATATGCTATTTTTTTCTCTTTAGTTAATATTCTTGCAAATAATAGTTACCTAATTAATTACTATCTATGGAAAGAACATAATCTATTATTATTCACTTATTTGGGGAGAAACATTCTCAGAAGAAATTAAATGTAATTTTTCTACAATGACCATGCAAGGAATAAATGTGTCCCAATTAGCACTGAAATGAAAGTGACCAAGTAAGGTTGGCCAGGGGTTTGATGAGACAATGGATATGAAAGTATCCCAACAAAGTCTGGCATGTAATAGATTAATAAAAGCTCAATAAATGTATTCTTCCTTGTAGATTTTAATTTCTTTCATATTTTCTCTGTCTCTCTGTGTAGGTCTCCACAGATCTTCTATTTTGCCATTAATATAGAGAATAAAACATATACCATTATTTAAAAAGTCAGACATTACATAATATTAGGTGTTATTCTCTGGAATGTAATTGGAACTAAATATGATATTTCCAGTTTTACTGCTTCAATGATTTCTCTCTTAATTAGTCTCTGGTGAACTAGTCCCTCTATATTAGAAGCTAATTTTTCTCTCTCCTTTAATGCAGTTCCAATCCTCTGTTTCTTTTGAAGATTAGCAACAGTTTAGACAAACATGGATCATTTTCTTCTGTTTGATCCTGAAGCACTTTGTATTTCAGCTGTAGAGCTTATCACACACTGACTTTGATTTTAATGACCTAAATGTGCATTTATTTATTTTTTCATTTTTATTATTCTTTGTAAATCTCCATAATGCCTTCCCCATTTTTTTTTTTGAGTCAGATACTCACTCTGTCACCCATGCAGGAGTGCAGTGGCAGGCTCAGTGCCACTGCTGCCTCGACCTGCTGAACTCAGGTGATCCTTCCGCTTCAGCTTTCCAAGTAGCTGGAACCACAGGTGCATACCATGCCTGGCTAATTTTTTTATTTATTGTAGAGATGAGGTCTTGCCCAGTTGCCCAGGCTGGTCTTGAACCCCTGAACACAGACAATCCACTTGCCTCCACCTTCCAAAGTGAGGGGATTACAGGCGTGACCCACAGCACCTGGCTTTTTTCATCCGCTTATTTTTGTTTTTGTTGTTTATTTGTTTTTTTGTTTGTTTGAATCAGAGTCTTACTCCCACCCAGACTGGAGTGCAGTGGCACGATCATGGCTACTGTAGCATCAACCTCCTAGCTCAGGCAATCCTTCTGTCTCAGTCTTCTAAGTAGCTGAAACTATGGGCACGAGCCACCAGGCCCAGCTAATTTTTTGATGAGGTCTTGCCAAGTTGTCCAGGCTGGTCTCAAAGCCCTGGGCTCAGGCAATCCTCTGGCCTCAGCCTCCCAAAGCGCTGGGATTACAGTTGTGAGCCACCGTGCCTGGCTTGTATTTTTCACAATTGTGATTGGTTGCATCCAGGGGTGTGATTTGCTCCTTCCCTATCTTTTCCACTGTATGGGAAATCTCTCTGAGTCAGGTCTCTCTTATACAGTGCCTGAAATATCTTAGCTCTAAACAAACTTTCAATTTCTCTGCCCTTCTTTTCACAAACAGTTGTTTATTTTAATTTCTCTACTTCCTTACCTCACATTCTCTTCTGAACCTATACTAAGTTTCTTTCCTATCACTGCATAGAAACTTCTCATAATGGTCACCAATGATCTAGGCAGGCCCATTGGTCATGTTCTCTTGTCTTATTATTTCTGTTGCAGCATTCAAAACAGCAGATGCTCTGTTTTTGAAACATTCTTTTCACTTGATTCCATGACACTGTAAACTTGGTTTCTTAGTGTCCTTCTATCTCTTATATCACATTTCTTTTGATAGCCCCACCCTTAGTCAGATCTGTACATATTAAACACCCTAAGGCTCTGTTCTTGATCCTTATTTCTTCTTTATCTACATGCTTTCCCCAGTTGATCTCATCCAATCTCATGGATTTGCATGCAGTCTATATGCAGATGACTCCCAACACATATCTTTGGTGCATGATTGCTTCTTGCTATTTAAATCTTAATTTAAGTCATGAACACACTTGCCACCCAAACTAAAGAACTGTTCAAACTCTCTTTGTGAAATCACCCCCCCTTTTTTTTTTCTTTTTTGAGTCAGAGTTTCTCTCTGTCACCCAGGCTGGAGTGCAGTGGCATGCTCATGGCCACCTCAACCTTGACCTGCAAGGGTAAGGTGATCCTTCTGCCTCAGCTTTCCAAGTAGCTGTAACTATAGACGTGCACCACCATGCTCGACTAGTTTTTTGATTTATTGTAGAGACAAGGTCTTGCCAAGTGGTCCAGGCTGGTCTTTAACCTCTGGACTCAGGCAATCCTCTTGCCTCTGCCTCTCAAAGTGCTGGGATTACAGGTGTGAGCCACCACGCCCAGCCAAAATTACCCTATTATAATATTATTCAGAATGTATATCACCGTTTGATTTTTCTTCATTTTGTTCAGTTTAAGTAAGCTCCGTGAGACCATGGGTCTCACCTGTTTGACTTAACCACTGTAGCTCCAGAAACTGAGAAAAAATCTTGGCCCATAATGCTCAGTAAGTAAACATTGAGTGAATGAGGAGGGGCTCTTCAAATGAGGACAGATGATGTTGAGCACATTTAAACTCAACCACTGGTGAGATTTTGTGGAGTTGATTTTGATAAAAGAATGGGCCAAGAGAAAAAAAATAAGTGAGTGGAAGTCAGAGAGGTAGGCAGCGACCAGATTGTTTGCAACAGGAGCTTACAAAGTGTGGTCCTCAAGCCAGCAGCACCCATATCACCTGGGAACTTGTTATAAATGTAAATTATCTACCTATATTCCATATATACTAAATCAGAAACTCTGGGGGTGAGGCCCAGTACTCTAGGTTTTAATAAGTCTTCCAAGTCATTTTGGTGAATGCTTAAGCTTGAGAACGATTGATACAGAGTTTTGTAGCTCAAGACATATAATTTGGATTTTAAAGTGTGAGGTCAAAGCCATGGATAGGTTTAAGTCATGGGTAAAGGATGTGTGATTATTCTTTATGGCTTTCTAGAGAGTGAAATGTAGAGAAGCAAGACTTGAAGCAAAGCAATGAGTTAGGAAGTATTTTTAGGCTAGAAATTATGGTTTCTTAGATTATGGTCACAGGGTTGGAGATGGAGACAAACGGATAGATTTTGGATATGTTTTGGGAATCCATAAGACTTACTCATGTGACAGGTGAAAGAAAGTGAGAAATCAAGAAAAAGGCCCAGGTCTTGGTCCCTCTCACTGTGAGGTGATTAGCTGAGGTGAGGAACATTGGAGGAGAAGGATATTTAGGGGTGATATCTAGAGTTCTCTTTTGGGCGTGTTATGTTTGAAATGGCTAACAGACATCTATATGACTGTGTCAGTTAGGCAGCTTGAGGGAAGAGTCTGGGGTTCCAAGAAAATGGATATGTTTTGGGAGTCATCTGTACATAGATTGTATGCACACTCATGGGATTGGATGAGATCATCTGAGGAGAGTATGTAGATAAGGAATAAAGGGGATCAGTAGAAACAGCAACTACAAGCTCCTGGAATGTCCACAACAGAAAAAAATAATGGAGATGACAGTACAAAAACAAATATTTCATTTTATAAAATGTAAAACACTATGCAAGCCAAAGTTTTTGGGGAGACAAATGCATCCAGTTTACTAGGTTCTTTGAGATCTAGAGTCAAATCTATTTGCATGCAATGGAGTGAGGTCAAGAGGATGTTAGTCAATAACGGTAAAGGAGCAGGAATGCTGGACTTAGAATCAAAAGATTCACATTTTATTCTTGCTATGCCACTTGCTAGCTGGGTGACCTTTGGCAAGTTGCTGAACTTCTCTGGAATTAGGCTAAACAATGAATGTGAAAGTGGCTAGTACTAGCAGACACCAAGCAGAACTTCACTGGGGAAGTTCTAATTGTGGGGAAAGAGAGCCCAGGATGGATGGACTGTGGAAGGAGAGAAAAAGTTAATATGAGATGAGGTGACAATTATAAAAAGAAACAACAAATCAGTAGCACATTTCAAGTTTGAGAATTCCATCTCACTATAAATAGTTACTTTTCTCATTCTCGATCTTAGCCCTCTATTTCATTTGCAGCACTTACAATAACTCACATTTATTTTTGTTGTCTTCTTTTTTTTTTTAGTTTAGCTTTCTGACTTAAATGTAAGCATAATTGTTTAACGCTTAGTAAATGATCCACACACAATTGTGATAGAATGAATTGATATTTCTATTATAGTACATCTCACATTATCTTCACTCTTTAGTTGATTCATCTTCTTTCTGGAATATGAAGTCTCGAAGGTGGGAAAGTATGTTTTATCTTCATACTGATAAGCCCAATGTCTAACATTTAGTAGGCACTCAGCAAATGCTTCCTGAATTGAATTATCTCCCCTTTCTAGGAGTGGGAAAGAACATCTGCCAGTGAACTGGTAGCTTCTATGACAGTCTTGATCTGTATGGTTAATCAGAGCTACATGCTTTGGTGTGTTGAGCCTGGTCCAGACTGACCCACAAAAGCCAATTATTGTATTTTCAGGAATTTTGTGAGATGGTTGATGATATCAGTAGCTTGAAATCAGACATGGTGGGAGTAATTACATATTAAAAATCAGTAAATGCAACAATTCAGGTATTTTGTTTCTTTTTTAGTTTGTTTTGCCTGACAGCCAGCTGTTCTATTGTTGTCTGGACATCAGTATAGAAAATAGGTAGTGATTTTTTTCTGCCTAGTTTCCATCCCTCAATTTTCTGATAATAGACTCTGGCTGAAATGATTGGTCTAAGACTTTAAAAGAATAACTGAAGCTTTATATCCTTTCATCATCACCTTCCTTTTAGCAAGACAATGAGTTCTAGAGATCTACTATATAGCATAGTGACTATAGCTAATGGTATTGTACTGCATACCTAAAATTTGCTGAGAAGGTAGATCTATGTTAAGTGTTGTTACCACATGAACACACACACACAGACACAGATACAATAATAATAATAAAAAGTAAGGCAGAAAACTTTGGAAGGTGATGGATACATCCATGGCCTTGATGGTAGTGATGGTTTCATTGCTGTATACGTATGCCTAAACTCATCAAGTTGCACACATTAAGTACATACAGCTTTTTACATGTGTATCATACCTTAATAAAGTGGTTTCAAAATTAAAGAAGCATATGTTACAAATTCACCCCGATCTCTATCAGAGTTATTACTCACGATTTCCAAAGAGTACTAGGAAGGAAAAATTCAACTTGTCCTTGGTCATAGCTTTGAAGATTAGAATTAGGTCTGTTCTTCTACTCTTTTGCCTTCCCTATAGTTTAGTTATATTGAGCCAATGAATTTTGCATTCTCTGCCAATCTCCCCTCCATTACCTTTTTTATTTTTTTTAGCTGGAGTCTCACTCTGTTGCCCAGGCTGAAGTGCAGTGGCACGCTTATGGCCAGTGCAGCCTGGATCTGATGGGCTCAGGTGATCCTTCTGCCTCAGCCTTCCAGGTAGCTGGAACTACAGGCATGGGCCAACACACCTGGCTAATTTTTTTTAGAGATGAGGTCTCACCATGTTGCCTAGGCTGGTCTCAAACCCCTGGGCTCAGGTAATTCTCTCACCTTGGCTTCCCAAAGTGCTGGGGCTACAGGAATGAGCCACTGCTCCTGGCCTCCATTACCTTAAAAAAAGAGTTAAGCTTGTTTGAATTGGCTTTTAGTTACTTATATACTAGAGTTCTGATCAATATAGTACAGATACTCAAAGTTAATGTTTTATTTTTATTTATTTTAATTTTTTTAATTTTAAAGTTGTGGGGTACAGGTCAGGATTTGGTACATGAGGGGTCTAGGTACAGGTGACATTTGTGCCTCCCACCGTTTTATTAAAAGGGTACCCATAAATGTGATGCAACATGGAGCAGTGGGCGTCTACTGCATTGTTAAACCAGGAAACCTGAGTTGGTTGAAATGTCAGTCCCATCAATTAGTAGCTATGTATATTTGGGAAAATTATTTAGCCTCTCTGGTCTTTTGTTTCTTTGACTGTGAAATATGTGTGAGACTACCTACTCTGATTCCTGCATGGGATTTCTAAACTGATCAAATATGATAACAGATATGAAAGTATTTTATAAAGCATGAAGATACCTGTATCTATGATAATATTATTGACCTCATGAAGAAAGAATGGGATTTTTCAAATAAATTGATCATAAGAAAATTTTTTGGTGCTTTTGATTGTAATGATTTATAAATATCTAAAGTTTCCAGTGCCCCTGGGTATTAGGTTGCATGAATGTGTACCAAATATTAGGAATAAACAACAATAGCAGCCAAACTGGTTCTTGCCCTCAAATGCTTACTTTTCGAATAGTTTGTGATGAGAATATGGAAGGAGAAAGCATCGACTGGCAAGTCAAGAGAACTTGGTCCTAATACTGACTCAGTCACTAATCAACATATATGACTTGAGACAAATCATTGCACTTCCTTGGACCTCAATAGTCCCACTTGTACAACGAAGAGTTTGGCCTAGTTCTCTAAAATGCCTTCTGGCTCAATAAGTCAATAATCCTAATTGAGTAGACAGGGCATGCACACATGAACAGATACCAGAATGCTTATGAAGTAATTTACCAGCAAGTACATGCAACTGCAGGGCGTGTATATTAAGTATTTAAGTGAGTGAACTAAAAGAGTGACCCCACTTGGGGTGGTCCTACTCAGAAAAGATACTGACATCTTGACAGATGAGTCCTATGTCAATGATATGCTTATGATAAAGAATGAGAAAAGAAACGTTCATCATGTGAACTTGAACTGCATCTATTGAAATTCTGCTTTCTGTTTGCAAGGACTAGGCACTTTCACATTCATTGTTTCACTTAATTCCAGAGAAGCTCAGCAACTTGCCAAGGGTCACCCAGTTAGAAAGTGGCATAATGAGAAAAAAATGTGAATCTTTTGATTTTAAGCCCAGCATTCCTACTGCTCCGCCATTATTGATCCTTGATTTCACTCCATTGCATGCAAACAGGCTTGATTGTAGACTTCAAAGAAGCTAGTAAACTGATTGTATTTGTCTTCCCCCAGTCTTTGACTTGAGTAACGCTCTTACATTTTACCAGATGAAGTAAAAATTTTTGTATTTGTAACTCCATTGTTTTTTCTTTTGCTGACGCTCTAGAGCTGGCAGTTGCTGTTTCTACTGATTCCCTGTGTATCAGTGAGGACTAATCACCTCAATATACGTCTGACTTGCTTGAGCAGCTTCCCTGTCCTTCAATTCCCATCATACCCAGCTGACTCTTCCAACAATAATTCCTTTACAGTGAAGCATTCTTCTCCATTTTGAAGATAGTGATTTCTTTGTGGGTAGGAGAGAAAACATTATCACTAAATTTCTTTGTAATTCTTCTCTCTCTTCCATCTCATTAGTCTTCACCACATCCTCACTCAGCTTTGGCCACTGGAGTATTTCCTTGTGTTGCTACTAATAGATTAATGCACAGGGCTTTATTAAGATGTATGGATGTGTCACCCTAGTGCCATGCTAAGCATCAGCTGCTCTGGAGGGCAACTGCAGTTCTTCCCTTGATATGAATCCTTCCATGAGCTCGGCAAAAAATTAAATGATCAGACCATTCTGCCAGTGCCTGAAGCAGCTTCTTGCATTTCCCCTCGTGAGTCCTCTATGGGAAATATTCCACACAATGAGATGAAAATAAACTGGGAGAGAAGTAAGTATATCTATCATGTGCCAGGCCAGATACTCTGTTTGAGAAAGCTCAGAAACAATAATGAGAAGTTATATTCTTTCTCAGTCAGAGCCAATTGCTGAGTTTCAGATTGCACACAGTGAGCTGGAATCAGCTCGGGGATGTCAGCCTTCATGAGTGTGCATTTGCAGCAGTTATCCAGTAGCTTTACCCTTGAAAGCGTGACTCTTCTTTCAATACTGCTCATTAGAGAGTGTGCTGTAGACCAGAGGTAACACGTCATGCACGCAGGTCGAACTAATCCTTAAAGTCAGAATTATATAAATGGTGCTCCTGCTAATTGCTATATTTTGTTCACTCTGAGAAAACAGAAATGTAAACTGGTGGAATCCATTTGGTCCAGATATCTATATTTTATAAATCTAGGGAGAGATATATAATTTGGGGCTTTCTGAAGATGCCAAAAATTAGCTGAAAATGGAAAAAGCTCCATTCAGCTTATACATTCATTAACAGGGAAAGAATTTTCAAGGAATAGCAGCTCATGATTAATTATTTTTTTAAAAAAATACGAAAACATTTATTTGTAAATGTAAGTCACTATTTTGTTTTCACTGCTGAGTAAATGATAGCATTTTACTTACTACATATTACAATTCTATTTGGAATCTGGGTTGTGTAAAATACTTTTCTGTTACTAAACCTTAAAGGTGAGTCAAATAAATATTACATATATGTTATTTTATTATAGTCAAGCTGATTGAAGTATAATTTATATACAGTAAAATTCATCCCTTTTTGCTATAAAGTGCCATGAATGTTGTGAAACATATACAGTTTTGTAACCACCTCCTCAATCAAGATACACAATATTTCCATCACCTGTAATACTTCCTTTATGCCCCTTTGTAGTTCATCTCCTCCCCTCACCCCACTCCTGAGTCTCAAGTACTGATGTTTTTAAACTATAATTTTGCTTTTTCCAGAATGTCAAATGAATTAAATCTACAGCATGTCGTTTTTGAATATGGCATCATTCATTTTGTTGCATGCATCAATAGTTTGTTCCTTTTTGCTGCTAGTGATGTTTCATTGTATAGATACACTACACTTTCTTGACTCATTTATAAGTTGATGGACATTTTCCCACCAGTTTTGGATGAATATAAATAAAGCTGCTATGAACATTCATGAAGAAGTGTTTCTGTGGACATATGCTTTCATTTCTCTTGGGTGGGTACCTAGAATGAAATGGTTGGGTCATGTAGTAAGGTATATTCAATTTTTTAAGAAGTTGCCAAACTGTTTTCTAAAGTGATTGTATCCGTTTACATTCCCATTAGTGGTATATGAGAGTTACAATTGCTCTATATCTTCACCAGCATGTGGTATGATTATTCTTTTTAATTTAGCTATTCTAACAGGTGGGTAGCAATATCTCATTTTTTTAAGGCATTCAGGCACATTATTTATTTGTTTGTTTTTTGAATAGGAGCCTCACTCCATCACCCAGGCTGGAGTGCAGTGGCATGCTCACGGCCACCGCAGTCTCGAACTGCTAGGCTCAGGTGATCCCTCCACCTCAGCCTTTCAAGTAGCTGGAACCACAGGTGTGTGCCACCATGCTCGTTTAATATTTTGATTTATTGTATAGACGAGGTCTTGCCATGTTGCCCAGACTGGTCTCGAGCCTCTGGACTCAGGCAATCCTCTCACCTCTGCCTCCCAAAGTGCTGGGATTACCAGTGTGAGCCACTGCGCCAGGTCTCATTGTGTTTTAAATGTGCACTTTCCTAACAACTAATGAAGTTATTAGTAGTTACTCAATAAATCACAAGATATTGAACATCTTTCCATAGAGCTATTTGCCATCCATATATCTTCTTTGATAAAGTCATTAAATCTTTTCCATTTTTAATTGGGTTGTTTTTTATTATTAAGTTGTGAGAATTCTTTATATATTCTAGATATCGGTCAATTTCTGATATGTATTTTACAAAATATTTTCTCCTACTTTATAGTTTTTGACTTTCTTAATAGTGTTGTTCAAAAAGAAATTTTTAATTTGGTGAAATCGAAGTTTTCCAACTTTTCTTTGCTAGTTTGTGCTTTTTGTGCCTATCCAAGAAATCTTGTTTAACCTTTATATATGAAGGGGAACCCCCTTGTATAGTCCTTAATAGGAAAATAATGCTTTATAAAACTGAAGAAAATTCCTCTATGACTTTAAAACTTTCCTGAAATTTACATCTCTCTACAAATGTCTTCAAGGTAAATATTTCTTATGTATGCAGTAAATCTTTCCAACTTACTTTTCTATTTTTATTTTTTTTTTAGTTGAAGTCTCACTCTGTTGTCCAGGCTGGAGTATAGTGGCACACTCACAGCCACCGCAGTCTCGACGCTGGGTTGAGGCAGTCCTTCTGCCCAGCCTTCCAAGTAGCTGGAACTACAGGCACATGCTACCATGCCCGGCTAATTTTTTGATT